>PVKP010000819.1:138641-172541 GCA_004027715.1 Plecturocebus donacophilus | reverse complement strand
AGTGAAAAGGAATGAACAAAGCCTCCAAGAAATATGGGATGATGTGAAAAGACCTAATCTGTGTTTGATAGGTGTACCTGAATGTGAGGAAGAGAATGAATCCAAGCTGGAAAATACTCTTCAGGATATTATTCAGGAAAACTTCCCCAACCTAGCAAGGCAGGCCAATATTCAAGTCCAGGAAATGCAGAGAACACCACAAAGATGATACTCCTCAAGAAGAGCAACGCCAAGGCACATAATCGCCAGATTCATCAGGTTCAAAATGAAGGAAAAAAATGCTTAAAGCAGCCAGAGAGAAGGGTCGGATTACCCACAAAGGGAAGCCCATCAGACTCACAGTGGATCTCTCCGCAGAAACCCTACAAGCCAAAAGAGAGTGGGGGCCAATATTCAACATCTTTAAAGAAAAGAACTTTCAACCCAGAATCTCATATCCAGACAAACTAAGTTTCGTAAGCCAAGGAGAAATAAAATCCTTTATGAACAAGCAATTACTCAGAGATTTCATCACCACCAGGCCTGCTTTCAAGAACTCCTGAAAGAAGCACTAAACATAGAAAGGAACAACCAGTACCAGCCACTCCCAAAACATACCAAATGGTAAATAGCATCAATGCAATGAAGAAACTGCGTCAATAAACGGGCAAAAGAACCAGGTAGCATAAAAATGGCAGGATCAAATTCCCATATAACAATATTAACCCTAAATGTAAATGGGCTAAATGTCCCAATCAAAAGACACATACTGGCAAATTGGATAGAAAGTCAAAACCCATCTCACATGCAAGGATACACATAGGCTCAAAATAAAGGGATGGAGGAAGATTTACCAAGCAAATGGAGACCAAAAAAAGCACGAGTGGCAATCCTAGTCTCTGATAAAATAGACTTTAAACCAACAAAGATCAAAAGAGACAAGGAAGGGCATTACATAATGCTAAAAGGATCACTGCAACAAGAAGAGCTAATGATCCTAAATATATACACACCCACTAAAGGAGCACCCAGATACATAAAGCAAGTTCTTAATGACTTACAAAGAGACTTAGACTCCCACACAATAATAGTGGGAGACTTTAACACCCCACTGTCAATATTAGACAGATCAATGAGACAGAAAATTAACAAGGATATCCAGGACTTGAACTCAGACCTGGAACAAGCAAACCTAATAGACATTCACAGAACTCTCTACCCCAAATCCACAGAATATACATTCTTCTCAGCAGCACATCACACCTACTCTAAAATTGACCACATGAATTGGAAGTAAGTCACTCCTCAGCAAATGCAAAAGAATGGAAATCGTAACAAACAGTCTCTCAGACCACAGTGCAATCAAGTTAGTTAGAACTCAGAAACTAACTCAGAACCGCACAGCTTCATGGAAACTGAACAACTGGCTCTTGAATGTTGACTGGATAAACAATGAAATGAAGGCAGAAATAAAGATGTTCTTCAAAACCAACGAGAATGAAGACACAACATACCAGAATCTCTGGGACACATTTAAAACAGTGTCTAGAGGAAAATATATAGCAACAAATGCCCACATGAGAAGCAAGGAGAGATCTAAAATTGACACCCTATCATCAAAATTGAAAGAGCTAGAGGAGCAAGATTAAAAAAAACTCAAAACCTAGCAGAAGACAAGAAATAACTAAGAGCAGAACAGAACTAAAAGATAGAGACACAAAAAAATCATTCAAAAAATCAATAAATCTAGGAGCTGGTTTTTTGAAAAGATCAATAAAATAGACCACTAGCCAGATTAATAAAAAAGAAAACAGAGAAGAATTGAATAGATGCAATAAAAAACGATGATAAAGGGGATATCACCACAGATTCCACGGAAATACAAACCATCTTCAGAGATTATTACAAACAACTGTATACACATAAACTAGTAAACCTGGAAGAAATAGATAAATTCCTGGACACTTGCACCCTTCCAGGCCTAAACCAGGAAGAAGTCAAAACCCTGAATAGACCAATAACAAGGGCTGAAGTTGAGGTAGCAATTAAGAGCCTACTGCCCAAAAAAAGCCCAGGTCCAGATGGGTTCATAGCCAAATTCTACCAGACATACTAAGAGGAGCTGGTACCACTACTTCTGACACTATTCCAAACAATTAAAAAAGAGGGAATCCTTCCCAAATCATTTTATGAGACCAACATCATCCTGATACCAAAACCAGGCAGAGACTCAACAAGAAAAGAAAACTTCAGGCCAGTATCCATGATAAACATAGATGAAAAAATCTTCAATAAAATACTGGCAAACTGATTGCAACTGCACATCAAAAAGCTTATCCACCATGATCAAGTAGGCTTCATCCCGGGGATGCAAGTCTGGTTCAACACACGCAAGTCTAGAAACGTAATCACCATGTAAAAAGAACCAAACACAAAAAACACATGATTATCTCAATAGATGCAGAGAAGGCCTTTGACAAAATTCAACAGTCCTGTATGCTAAAAAACCTCGATAAACTAGGTATTGATGGAATGTATCTCAAAATAATAAAAGCTATTTATGACAAACCAACAGCCAATATCATACTGAATGGGCAAAAACTAGAAGCATTCCCTTTGAAATCTGGCACTAGACAAGGGTACCGTCTCTCACCGTTCCTATTCAGTATTGTATTAGAAGTTTTAGCCAGAGCAATCAGGGAAGAAAAAGAAATAAAGGGTATTCTTCAATTAGGAAAGGAGGAAGTCAAATTGTCTCTATTTGCAGATGACATGATTGATTGTATATTTACAAGACCCCATCCTCTCAGCCCAAAATCTCCTGACACTGATAAGCAAGTTCAGCAAAGTCTCAGGATACAAAATCAGAGTGCAAAAATCACAGGCATTCCTATACACCAATAACAGACTTAAAGAGACCCAAATCAAGAATGAACTGCCATTCACAATTGCTACAAAGAGAATTAAATACCTAGGAATACAACTAAGAAAGAATGTAAAGGACCTCTTCAAGGAAAACTACAAACCACTGCTCAATGAAATAAGAGAGGACACAAACAGATGGAGAAATATTCCATGCTCATGGTTAGGAAGAATTAATATGGTGAAAATGGCCATACTGCCCAAAGTAATTTACAGATTCAGTGCTATCCTCAACAAGCTACCAATGACCTTCTTCACAGAACTGGAAAAAACCACCTTAAACTTCATATGGAACCAAAAGAGAGCCCACATAGCCAAGTCAATTCTAAGCAAAAAGAACAAAGCGGAAGGCATCATACTACCTGACTTCAAACTATACTACAAGGCTACAGTAATCAAAAGAGCATGGTACTGGTACCAAAACAGAGATATAGACCAATGGAACAGAACAGAGGCCTCGGAGGCAACACCACACATCTACAACCATCTGATGTTTGACAAACCTGACAAAAACAAGCAATGGGGAAAGGAGTCCATGTTTAATAAATGGTGTTGGGAAAACTGGCTAGCCGTGTGCAGAAAGCAGAAACTGGACCCCTTCCTGACACCTTACACTAAAATTAACTCCAGATGTATTAAATACTTCAATATATGACCTAACACCATAAAAACCCTAGAAGAAAACCTAGGCAAAACCATTCAGGACATAGGCATAGGCAAGGACTTCATGACTAAAACACCAAAAGCACTGGCAACAAAAGCCAAAATAGACAAATGGGACCTAACCAAACTCCACAGCTTCTGCTGAGCAAAAGAAACAGTCGTTAGAGTGAATCGGCAACCAACAGAATGGGAAAAAAATTTTGCAGTTTACCCATCTGATAAAGGGCTGATATCCAGAATCTACAAAGAACTAAAACAGATTTACAAGAAAAAAACAAGCCAATTCAGAAGTGGGCAAAAGATATGAACAGACACTTTACAAAAGAAGACATACATGAGGCCAAAAAACATATGAAAAAATGCTCATCATCATTGGTCAAGAGAAATGCAAATCAAAACTACATTTAGATACCTCACACCAGTTAGAAGGGCAATCATTAAAATATTTGGAGACAACAGATGCTGGAGAGGATGTGGAGAAATAGGAACGCTTTTACACTGTTGGTGGGAGTGTAAATTAGTTCAACCATTATGGAAGACAGTGTGGCGATTCCTCAAGGACCTAGAAATAGAAATTCCATTTGACCCAGCAATCCCATTACTGGGTATATATCCAAAGGATTATAAATCGTTCTGTTACAAGGACACACGCACATGAATGTTCACTGCGGCACTGTTTACAATAGCAAAAGACTTGGAACCAACACAAATGTCCATCGATGATACACTGGACAGGGAAAATATGGCACATATACAACATGGAGGATGAGTTCGTGTCCTTTGCAGGGACACGGATGAAGCTGGAAACCATCATTCTCAGCAAAATTACACAACAACAGAAAATCAAACACCACATGTTCTCACTCATAGGTGGGTGTTTAACAATGAGAACACATGGACACAGGGAGGGGAACATACACACTGGGGTCTGTTGGGGGGAAATAGGGGATGGACAGTGGCGGGTGGGGAGTTGGGGAGAGATAGCATGGGGAAAATGCCAGATATAGGTGATGGGGAGGAAGGCAGCAAACCACACTGCCATGTATGCAACAATCTTACATGTTCTTCACATGTACCCCAAAGCCTAAAATGCAATAATAGAAAAAAAGATACTTCACCTGCAGTGATGCACTCCATTACTGACAGCACTCTTAAGGGCTCAAAACTTTCCTCTGAAACTAGGACACAGTCCCTATGAAATGCTTCATGGATGACCCATTCTTACCAATGATCTTGTATTAGACAAAGAAACAGCAGATCTAATAAAAGGTATAACCTCCTTGGCTAAGTACAAACGGGCGCTTAAGACCTTACCTGAAGGATACCCTAGGGAAAAAGGGAAATTGTTATTTTGTCCTGGAGATTTAGTACTTGTCACGTCTCTCCCCTCTGACACTCTTTCTCTCTAGGTCCATCTTGGAAACGGCCATTTTCAGTCATTCTGTCACCCCATCACCCCTACAGCACTTAAGGTGGTAGGAACTGACTCATGCATCCATCACACTTGGCTGAAACCTTGATGCCTCTTGGAGAAGATCATAGGATCTCTGCTCCACAGCCTGAGGTTCCGGGAGGCTGCCCTTTATATACCTGTGAGCCATTAAAGGATCTGCAATTGATCTTCCGACGAGACCATCAGGAAATTAACTGCTCATGAGTCTTGCTTACATTCGGGCATTGACTGGAATATCATGCTTACGTTTACTATTTGCAGCTGGACTCTATGTGGTCACCCTTGAGGCTTGGCCCACATTCCACAGACTCTCCATATCCGTGGCTTTCTGCCTAATTATATGTCTAATAGCTCTACCTCTTCTCCGTCTGATAGTATCACTCTCTTACTACGACCTCCCTTTTGGTCCTTCTTACCCTCTTTGCTGCCTGTCCCCTACTTCACTCCCATCCCATCTGAAAATGCACCCAAAGGGGCTAAAACTGGAACAACGTTGGACAGGAAACAAGTTCACTCTGGTCTTGGGGATTAGGTCTACTGGCCCTCTTTATACCTCTACGTACATGCACAAAAAGCTGTACATCTATTTCCCTGTGCACATACATCTCACACATACTGAACTGGAACAATAACCGGGCCTGTGTGGCTGCTAAGGGAACCACCACCGGCTGGACATATTTTACCCATGTCAGGACTTCAGATGGGGGCAAAGTTCAAGATCAGGCACAGGAAGGGCGTCTCAAGGAAGTAACCTCTAGCTAGGCAAACCACGAAGCACCCCCAGTACCTACAAAGGCCTGGACCTTTCTAAGCTACACAAGATCCTATGCACACACTCCTGTATACTCAACTTACTTAACACCACTCTCACAGAAACGGATGAGGCCTCCGACAACCCAACTGACTGTTGAATGTGCCTTCCACTATGCTTCAAGCCATATATCCTGGTTCCAGTTCCATACTTACAGAATATAACTAACCCACCCTTAAATCATACAGGGCTTACAGGTCCCTTGGTCACCAATCTACAAATTCCTTCTACTGCAAACTTCACGAACAACTCCAATGCTTCTCTATGCCAAAACTGGGTTACCTTACCCCCAGGCCTCGACTGCCTAGCACCAGGCTTATTCTTGGTTTGTTTGTGGCTCCTCAGCCTACTGCTGCCTAAACAATCTGTGGAGGAAATATGCCTCCTTTCCTTCCTGTTGCCCCCCGTGAGCATTTATACCGATTCGGAATTGCAGAGTCTTCTCTTGTCCAGACCACGGCATACTAGAACCCCAATTCTTCCACTTATCATGGTGGTGGAATAATAGGCAGGCTTAGTACTGATATTGGAGGAATTAATACCTCTAATCAGTTTTACTCTAAGCTTTCCCAGGAATTAATTAAATAATCACATGGAAAATGTTGCTGATTTTTTCGTAACTCTATAAAAGCAGTTTAACTGCCATGACTCTCTAAACTCGAAGGGCCCGGGATCTGTTAACTGCACAGCGAGGAGGAACTTGTCTGTTTTTAAGAGAATGCTGTTACTTTGTAAACCAATCAGATACCGTCTTAAAGAACTCAGGGACCAAATAGAACACAAGGCTAAGAACATCCAAGAAAGAGGATCATGGAGCTTGCTTAACAAACAGCTACCCTGACTCTCCCCTCTTCTAGGCCCCTTAATAACCACCCTATTATTGCTTGCCTTTGGGCCTCTCATCTTTAACTTTCTTGCCAAATTTGTTTCTTCCAGAATTGAGGCCATGAAGATACAAATGGTCCTACAAATGGAACCCCAAATCTACTTGGCTAATGATTTCTGTCACAGACCACTGGATCAACCTGCAACCCCAGAAGACCCCCCTCTAGAGGAAGCCTCAACCACAGGGCCCCCTTCTGTGCCCCGGCTCAGCAGGAAGTAGTCAGAGCAATCGTCGCCCATGTGCCAACACCATTTGGACTTTGCTATTCAGAGTGGGGACTAAGTAACTGTATAAGGGAACTTCCAGGGTTGGGTAGGGCTTTTTTTTTGACTGCAGGAACTCGTCCTGCCTCTGGCTGGCTAGGGGCTTTGTTTCAAGCACAGGAACTTTTCCCGCCTCTGGCCGGCTAGGGCTTTGTTTCCAGTTTTCCTGCCTCTGGCCCCTGGAGGTAGAGGCTCAGTGACTCAGGGTTTTAAAACCGTAACCAATCCAGTAAGGGATTCAAAGATCAAGTGGTCCAGAGAACGTCTGAAAAAAACTCTCATTGGATAACAAGAATGGGGAGGGAATAACTCAGGGGTATAAGCTCCAGCTGCCCAAGCCTGCAGTGGCACCCACTCCATGTCCCCTTCACAGGGTGGAAGCTGTCCTTTTGCTCTGCCTAATCACAGTACCACACACTCTTTGGGTCCATGAGTTCTACTTAAGCTGTGAGACTCACCATGGCCCCTTCCCCATTCATTGGGGTTGGAGAGGCCAAGAACCCGAGTTCCAGAAAATCTGGTTGCAAGCTAATCCGGTTACACTCTGAGGTCAGGAGTTCAAGACCGACCTGACCAACATGGTGAAACCCCATCTCTATTAAAAAGACAAAAAATTAACTGGGTATAGTGGCGGCGCACGCCTGTAATCCCAGCTACTCAGGAGGCTGAGATAGGAGAATTGATTGAACCCAGGAGGCGGAGGTTGTGGTGAGCCAAGACTGAGCCATTCCACTCCATCCAGGGCAACAGGAGTGAAACTCCATCTCAGAGAGAAAGAGAGAGAGAGAGAGAGAAATTTTCCTAGTGTCTAAAGTCAGCACCTGGTTCCTGGCCTCTTTCAACTTTTATAAGTTACTAGAATTTCTATACCTCTTTGGAATGCCATGCCAAAAATCATTTTGTAATACTTGCTGATATATCTACAAATGTCATAATTAAATATGCAAATTATCCCTCAGCTCCCATTTTTAAGGTCCATAAATACCACTAAGAAAAAACTCACCTCCAGGAGCTCAGTCCTCTCTCATTGAGGCTCCCTGCTGCACTTTCACAGCACTCCTTTTTAATAAACTGTTGTTTTCAAACCTATATTGTTGTCAATAAATTCTTCTTACCAACCTTTGAGTTGACCACTTCTCAGTGCTGGGGCTCTGACACCTCGCCTGGCATCTATCATGGAAAGATGATCATAGAAGAATGTGTTCACTGGAAAACAACTTCAAGATCAGACCTGTGCCAAAAAAATAAAAGGCAGAAGTAAAGATCAAAACAACCATCTTGTGGTTACTATCTCTCCAGTACAAACATAGAGAACTGGGAGTTGGTCAGGAGATCTGGAGTCTCTTCTGGTTGCACTGCTGCAGCTACAGTGACCTGTGTATACCTTTGTTAACCTCATTGGTCTCATTGTTTTATGGGACCAAATCGATGTTTTGTCTTTTTTTTTTTTTGAGATGGAGTCCCACTGTGTTGCCCAGGCTGGACTGCAGTGGCACGATCTCAGCTCACTGCAACCTCTGCCTCCCGGGTTCAAGCAGTTCTCCTGCCTCAGCCTGCTGAGTAGCTGGGATTACAGGTGCCCACCACCACTTCTAGCTAATTTTGGTATTTTGAGTAGAGATGGGGTTCATCATATTGGCCAGGCTGGTCTCAAACTCCTGACCTTGTGATCTGACTGCCTTGGCCTCCCAAAGCAGTGAGATTATAGGCGTGAGCCACCACGCCTGGCCATCTTCATATTTTTAGGCACTCTACTGAGACATTGTATTGGAAAACATCTTCAAAAATCCAAGTTTCTAATCCTATCTTTAAGTATATGATATTTCTTTATTTTGATCCAGGTTACAGTTAGATAATTGTCAAAAACATCAATTGTTTTCTGAGCACAGTTCTAAGATTTATGTACTTTCTTAGTCATCATTTAATAAGAATTTATTGAATACTTACTATGTATATGGTACAGTTTTAAACATTTAGATAAGTAAAATTAAAAAAAAATCTGTGCCTTCAGGAGGCTTACCTTTCAGAGAGAATAAAAAGATAATGATCAGTAAATACTGTAAGCAAAGAAGTATGTTCCAAGCTGATAAATACATGAAAAGATAAAAATATTTTAAAAGGAGAGCATTGAAAGGGAGATCAAGCATGAGGATTAGGAATTGTATTTAAAAAGACCCTCAGTATCAGCTATACGAAGAAGGTAACCCTTGAGCAAAGGATGAAGGATTTAACCATGGGATATCTGAAGGAACAGGAGCAGTTAGTGAAGATGCCCTGAGGCCAGAGAGCACATGACACAGAGTAAGAACAACACACTGGACTAGAGAGACCTGCTGGAGAGAAGGTGATGGCGTCAGAGAGAGAAAGGGGGCCAGTTCACTGGCTTCTACTTCTAAGTGAGGTGGAGAGTCACTAGAGGAATTTAAGCAGAGGAGAGCCATGATCTGATGTAGGCTTTATAAAAGATCACTTCTAGATTTACTGGTTTATGTGCGTAGAGGTGTTTGTAGTAATCTCTGATGGTAGTTTGTATTCTGTGGAATCGGTGGTGATATCCCCATTATCATTTTTTATTGCATGTATTCAATTCTTCTCTCTTTTCCTTTTTATTAGTCTGGCTAGTGGTCTAGCTATTCTGTTGATCTTTTCAAAAAACCAGCTCCCGGCTTCATTGATTTTCTGAAGGATTTTTGGTGTCTCTATCACCTTCAATTCTGCTTTGATCTTAGTTATTTCTTTTCTTTTTTTCTTTTTTCTTATTTTTAGAGATGGGGTTTCACCATGTTGGCCAGGATGGTCTCCATCCCCTGATCTTGTGATCCGCCCGCCTCGGCCTCCCAAAGTGCTGGGATTACAGGCATGAGCCACCATGCCCGGAGTGATCTTAGTTATTTTTTGTCTTCTGCTAGCTTTTGAATACAAACTACCATCAGAGATTACTACAAACACCTCTATGCACATAAACAAGTAAATCTGGAAGAAATGGATAAATTCATGAACACTTACACCCTACCAAGACTAAACCAGGAAGAAGTTAAATCCTTGAATAGACCAATAAGGTCTGAAGTTGAGGCAGCACTTAATAGCTGACCAACCAAAAAAAAGTCCAGGACCAGGTGGGTTCACAGCCAAATTCTACCAGATATACAAAGAGGAGCTGGTACCATTCCTTCTGAAACTATTCCAAACAAGAGAAAAAGAGGGAATCCTCCACAACTCATTTTATGACACCATCATCCTGTTACCAAAACCTGGCAGAGACACACTGAAATAGAAAATTTCAGGCCAATATCCATGATGAACTTTGATGCTAAAATCTTCTATAAAATACTGGCAAATTGAATCCAACAGCACATCAAAAAGCTTATCCATTAAGATCAAGTCAGCTTCATCCCTGGAATGCAAGGCTGCTTCAACACAGGCAAATCTGTAAATGTAATCCATCACATAAACAGAACCAAAGACAAAAACCACATAATTATCTCAATAGATGCAGACAAGGCCTTTGACAAAATTCAACAGTCCTCTATGCTAAAAACTCAATAAACTAGGTATCAATGGCCCTTATCTCAAAATAATAAAAGCTATTTATGACAAACCCACAGCCAATATCATACTGAATGGGCAAACACTGGAAGCATTCCCTTTGAAAACTGGCACAAGACCAGGGTGCCCTCTCTCACCACTCCTATTCAACATAGTATTGGAAGTCCTGGTAAGATCAATCAGGCAAGAAGAAATAAAGGGTATTCATTTAGGAAAAGAGGAAGTCAAATTGTCTCTATTTGCAAATGACATGATTGTCTATTTAAAAGACCCATCGTCTCAACCCCAAATCTCCTTAAGCTGATAGGCAACTTCAGCAAAGTCTCAGCACACAAAATCAATGTGCAAAAATCACAAGCATTCCTATACACCAATAACAGACAAACAGCCAAATCATGAGCAAACTCCCATTCACATTTGCTACAAAGAGAATAAAATACGTAAGAATACAACTAACAAAGGATGTCAAGGACCTCTTCAAGGAGAACTAGAAACCACTGCTCAAGGAAATGAGAGGACACAAACAGATGGAAAAACATTCCGTGCTCATGGTTAAGGAGAATCAACATTGTGAAAATGGCCATATTCCCCAAAGTAATATGTAGATTCAATGCTATTCCCATCAAGCGACCATTGACTTTCTTCACAGAATTGGAAAAAAACACCTTAAACTTCATATGGAACCAAAAACAAAAAAAGAGCCTGCATAGCCAAGACAATCATAAGCAAAAAGAACAAAGCTGAAGGTATCACACTACCTGACTTCAAACTATACTACAAAGCTACAGTAATCAAAACACCATGGTAATGGTACCAAAACAGAGATACAGACCAATGGAACAGAACACAGGCCTTGGAGATAATGCCACACATCTACAACCATCTGATCTTTGACAAACCTCACAAAAGCAATGGGGAAGGATTCCCTGCTTAATAAATGGTGTTGGAAAAGCTGGCTAGCCATATGCAGAAAGCTGAAACTGTACCCCTTCCTTACACCTTATAAAAAAATTAACTCCAGATAGATTAAATACTTAAACGTAAGACCTAACCCCATAAAAATCCTAGAAGAAAACCTAGGCAATACCATTCAAAACATAGGCATAGGCAAGGACTTCATGACTAAAACACCAAAATCAATGGCAACAAAAGCCAAAATAGACAAATGGGATCTAATTAAACTCCATAGCTTCTGCACAGTAAAAGAAACTATCATTAGTGAACTGGCAACAAACAGAATGGGAAAAAAAATTTTGCAATCTACCCATTTGACAAAGGGCTAATATCCAGAATCTACAAAGAACTTAAATTTGCAAGATAAAAACAACCCCACCAAAAAGTGGGCAAAAGATACGAACAGACATGTCTCAAAAGAAGATATATATGAGGCCAAAAAAACATGAAAAAAAATGCTCGTCATCACTGGACATTAGAGAAATGCAAATCAAAACCACATTGAGATGCCACCTCATGCCAGTTAGAATGGCAATCATTAAAAAATCTGGAGACAACAAATGCTGGGGAAGGTGTGGAGATACAGGAACACTTTTACACTGTTGGTGGGAGTGTAAATTAGTTCAACCATTGTGGAAGACAGTGTGGCGATTCCTCAAGGACCTAGAAATAGAAATCCCATTTGACCCAGCAATCCCATTACTGGGTATATATCCAAAGGATTATAAATCGTTCTATTATAAGCACACATGCACATGAATATTCATTACGGCACTGTTAACCAACCCAAATGTCCATCGATGATAGACTGGACAGGGAAAATGTGGCACATATACACCATGGAATACTATGCAGCCATAAAAAAGGATGAGTTCATGTCCTTTGCAGGGACATGGATGAAGCTAGAAACCATCATTCTCAGCAAACTGACACAAGAACAGAAAACCAAACACCGTAAGTTCTCATGCATAAATGGGTGTTGAACAACGAGAGCACATGGACACAGGGAGGGGAACATCACACGCCGGGGTCAGTTGCGGGTGGGAGAGCTAGGGGAGGAATATCAGGGTATGGGGGACTGGGCAGGGATAAGAGAGAAGTACCTAATGTAGATGACAGGGGAATGGCTGCAGCGAACCACCATGGCACGTGTATACCTATGTAACAATCCTACATGATCTGCACATGTACCCCAGAACTTAAAGTATAATTTAAAAAAAGATCACTGTCAGTATTGTGTGGAGAGAATTTTTCTAGCTTTTGGTGGGGCTTGGAAGAGGAAGGCAAGCAGCCTGAGAAAGAGCTATTGTATTATGGTTAAAGGAAGAGGCAAGGTAGTGGCACATTGTGGTTCTATTCCACAGTTAAACATAATTTGCTGACACACTGGATATATGGTGTGAGGGAAAAAGTGAAGCTAGGAATAACTTCAAGATTACTGGCCTGAGCATCTGGAAAGATGGAACTGCCATCAATTGAGGTGCAAAGACTGTGGGTGGGTCAGGCTTATGAAGAGTATAGAACAGCTCAGCTCAGGAGGATTTAAGTTTGAGGGGTGGGTTCAGCATTCCACAGACTTAGCAGCTCTCATTCCAGAGAGTTGGATCATGTCATCTCCCCCCTAAAGTAGCACCTCATCTGAGTAATACGTGAATAAATGACACAGTACAGCGTATTTCTGCAGAATATATAATATATGTTTTCTAATTTCAAATTCTTGATAGCCTACCACAGTTGTTTTTGTTTGTTTGAATGCTTTCTGATGGAATAAAAATAGCAGAGATTATCCAAAAAGCTGACTTAGATGGAATGAAATAGAATATCCAAAAACTGATTCAGTCATTTCTTTCAAAATGTTTAAACTGTTTGACTCTTGTCAGAAGAAACTTTCCATGTTTTTAAAAAAATCTCATTCCAATTTTAATATTGCTCTGAGATCTCTCTAACAATTTTATATGCCAAATTTAATTTTTAATGTAGCAAATTTCTAAAGTATTCTGTTGTTTTGCCATCAAGAATATTTTGGTGTGTCATAATATAACCATAACCCAGCTAAAGACTAGGTCAGTCTCAGATTTATCTTATTGTGTAAGGAGGTTTAAGTTATTGCTGATGAGGAGATTAATTCCACATACTCAAGTCAACAATGATTTGCAGACAGGTTTATGGGATGGAAATGCTTACAGATCATTCAAGAACCTTGATTGTAGGGTCATATAAAATACCTTTGCAACATTTCCTCTTAGTTATTTTTATCTGCTAGGCTTATAGATCTGTAAATAAAAGTGGCAGATTTCCCCAAAGAATTCAATTTTAGTTATGAGTTTACTTTATAGAACCTCTATTCTACCTGTATAAGGACTTCATGTGGTAACACAGGCAAATATAAAGCAACATCCTATTTTATTTTATTAGTGTATTTTACAACAATTCTGCAGATACACGAGCCTCAGAGATCATAAACACCAAGGTCCTGAAGACTTCGCCTTCCAATAAAGCGCTTTTTGAAAAGTAATACTGCCTCCCAACCTATAAATACACTGCTACCCTTGAGGGAACAAAGATTTATCTCTCCTCAATTTACAAGTAAATCCATTGTTAACCCATCTCACCTCTTCACCAATAAAGGGCTGATTTATGATTGACGGTCAATGAGTTCATCTGAGGCAGTTTCTACTACAGGTTGAGAAAAGGAAGTATAAAAAAAACTGGTAAATTATGCACTATATAATGCAGATTAGAGAAAGGAAGCTGTGTTATGCCACACGGCACCATTCATAAGCAAGGAACTGTTACGTGCTGTACTTCCATGATGATAATGAGGATGCAAGTCAGGAATTACACCCTCCGCAGAACATTGTTCATGACAGTTGGGTATTGTGGCTGGGCCACAACTGTCTCTTAATTCTAACAAATTCTGATGTATAATGACTTGCCCATCGTTGCCTGCATTTCCTTATATTTCACTGTTTGCATGCATATATTATCTCTTGCTAAAAACAAACACAAAACTCTCAAACAAAAAGCACATTGTTATAATCTGAATGTTTGTATCTCCTTAAAATTAATGTTGATACCTAACCCCTAAAGTGATGGTATTAGCAGGTGAGGACTTTAGGAGGTGGTTAGGTTATAAGGGTGAACCCCTCATGAGTAGGAATTAGTGCCCTTTTAAAAGGGACTCCAGAGAGCTCTCTTTCCTTTTTCTACCATGTGAGTACACAGCTAGAAAGGATAATATATGAAATAGAGAGCAACAGGCCCTCATCAGACACCAAATATGATGGCACCTTGAGTTTGAACTTCCCAGCCTCCACAACTGTGAGAAATAAATTTCTGTTACTTATAAGCCATCCAGTTCATAGTGTTTTGTTAAAGCAGGCCAATAAAACTGAGACACACATATGTTTATAAAAGAAGAGTGAAACCCATTACTTGAAATAGGGTTGTTCTGGTGGTTAAAAGAAAATTTTACTGAGGATGGAAAAGTATTGTATGGAGTTAGGAGATTCCGTGTTAAATCCTTCATCACTTCCTTAAAATACACTTTCCTTAGGATCCATAGCATAACTGTGTTTCCTTAAAATGTATTTTCTGTGCTGTAAACCTCCTCAAAGATTCTTTGGTATCCCTCTTCTTCAGTGGATGAATAGCCAAAGCACCATGAGGAGAGCTCTTCATGTGACCCTGATATATCATGGTCAAAGGATCTTACAATTTGGCATCTTAAGTGAATGACAGTGGGTAACAGTCTCTTTTCAGGGCTGCATGGTAAAAGCATACTTGAGAAATACTGGGTCCTCTTCTTACAGGTTTAACATTTAAAATGCTCTGAGAAGTGTTGCAATATTTGCAAACATATTTCACTATGGAATTCTGCTGTTGTAGTTGGCATAGAATTCATTCACACATTGGTCGTGTTAGTCTAATCCAACTACTCTCAGAAGGAGGGAACTGCAATCTGGAAAGGTACATGATCTTTCAGATTGTGTCACAGCCTAAACTAGAACTGGGATCTGGGGGCTATGAATTCAGGGCGTTTGGGGATTTATACTAAGGGCTTTGTGCAGAGGTTGAGCTGTATGTAAGACCAGGGAAAAGCACAGGAAAACAGAGGAAAGCTCAGTATTTTTAAAAATCTCATTTACTCTAATACTGTATTTCTTTTCACTGTTAAAATGATCTGAAACACATTACCTTAGATAACTACTTTCACCTGGTAATAGATGCTCCTTGAATTATGGTGGAGTTACTTCCCAGTAAACCCATCATAAATTGAAAATATCCTAAGTCAAAAATGGGTTATTAAACATCCAACCTACTGACCATCATAGCTTAGCTTAGCTCACCTTAAATGTACTCAGATGCTTACTTTAGCTTACAGTTGGGTAAAATCCTATCATATGGCAGCACAGTGGATGGTAGGTGAGGGGTGTTTACCCTCATGATCCTGTGGTTGACTGGGAGCTGCTGCTTGGTACCACTGCCCAGCGTCTGGAGAAAATACCTACGGCACATCACTAGCCAGGGAAAACAATCAGAATGCAAAAACTGGAGTATGTTTTCTACTAAATGTGTATTGCTTTCTCACCGTTGTAAAGCTGAAACCTTCCGAGTTGAATTCTAGTCAGAGACTGTCGGTACTTAGTGAGTTATCCATATACCTGTATTAGTCAGCCAAGTCCGTGTTTTAGGAAAAACTCTCAAACTCTGTTTCGCCTCTGTTCTCACACCACAACAATGGACACAGAAGGCTTCTGTGACCAAAAGTGTAGGAGTTCCTCTCCACCAACAAGCAGCATGACACCAGCTGGGTATCCCCCGATTCAATTCCAACATCATCTACCTAGAGAGAGTGTCACATCCCACATGCTAAGGGCTCAGTCCCCAAGACTGCCCTCTTGCCATGCACAGACCAGTGGCAAGTCTGAGCCTCTGGGACTTCTGATGAACTGGTTTCAAGTTGGGGTTCCCATGATCTCCTTTTTGGGTTTGATTAATTTGCTGGAGGGGCTCACAGAACTCAGGGGATCGCTTACTTACATTTGCTGGTTTATTATAAGGGAAGTTGCAAAGGATACAGACAAAGAGATGAATAGGGTGAGGTACGGGGAAGGGATCTGGAGCTTCCATGCTCTCCCTGGGTGCACTATCCTCCCGGAACCTCCACATGTTCGGCTATCAGGAAGCTCCTTGAACCCAGTCCTCTTGAGTTTTTATGGAAACTTCAGGATGTCAGCATTCCTTCTACCTGGGTAAAGAGCAGGACCCTTCTGGGAAGGGTCTTATGACCCATAATCAGAAAGGAAGGGGAAGATTAAAGTCCTGCCTTGGCACAGGTTAAAGATGGCAGGAAAAGGGCAGAGAGATTCTGTTTCCTGAGACCTGCTCCTGACGCCAAAAGGACCCAAGATTACAACAAAAGACTAACAAGGGCTATAGGAGTAATGGACTAGGAACCGTGGATAAAAACCAATACATATATCATAACACCACAGGCTGCCATAACAAAATACTACAGACTCACCAACTCCAACAATAGAAATTTCTTTCCCAGTTCTTCAGGATGGACAGAAGTCCAAGATCAAGGGGCCATCAGGGCTGTTCTTTTGGTGTCTTCTTTCTCACACGGTTTCTTCTCTGTGCATGGGTGGAGAGAGAAAAATAGACCACTCACTTTTTTTTTCCTTCTAAACACACCAGTCCCATCCGATCAGGGCTCTGCTCTTAGGATCTCATTTCATCTTAATTACCACACTAAAGGGGCCTATCTACAAATACAGTCACGTACTCAAGTACTGTGGATCGGGCTTCAACACACACATTTTGAAGGGACGTAATTCAGTCCCAACCATTTTTGATAGTGTTCGTTATATTCTACTCCTATTTATTGTTTCAGGAAACATTCTCATTTCATCTCTATTCTCTATTTGTCCCAGTAAATCCTTTGTTTCTTCTCCCTGAACTTCCCACACTTATTTATTAAACTGATAAACTCTGAAGTTTTGGGGAAAGGCCCTACAGCAGTCTCGAAACATTTTCATTACCTTCAACTTTCGTAGACCTTATTTTCCTGCACCAAACACCCTCTCTCCAGGATCTCAGTTTTGGAATTCTGCTTCCAGGCAGAGCCTGCTACCTTGACCATTTCTAACAAACACCTGCCACAACATGCCCGTGGTCCATCCACAATAACCGGATATCATTAATTTACAGTATGTAGTCTGGGGAAATATTCCCTCTGGGAGATAAAACTTTGTCTGTACCAGGTACCCTAGTAGTATCAATGTGTTATCTTTCTTTAAAACAGTGTCTTATCATCCAATCGCAAAGAAGTAAGTATGGTTGCAATGCCATACACTTGACCTTTCCTTCTAACCTTCTGATGGTCAATTCAGGACTTATATGCATGGTATGTGTTCAGTGAATGTTGCTTCTGCTTAAAATTCATTGTCATGAAAGAAGATATATAATATACAGATAAACCAAAACTAACTGAATTGCATGTGACTACTTTCCTGACAGCCTGTACATGGTTCATTATTACACTGTCATTACAGTGATGACTAACATCTGGATATTGCTTTCAGTCATGCCCTTTTTATTGCTCCACATAATACTTTTGCAATGTGAGACACAGACATAGGTAGGTACAGGACCCGGCTAGGATCATGCAGCTATTAAGTGGTTGAACTGTGCTTAAACCTAGTTGTTTCTCAACCTCAATTTATTAATTCATTTACTCCAGGTTGACGGCCTGCTGGACTCTGGTAAGACAGTGGTGAGCAAAAAAAGTCACCATCTCTGACTTTCAGACAAACCAGGCTACAGATACATACGGACGTAAGGCAATTAAAAATAGACTATAAAATTGCAACCCTGAGAAATTCTGCTTGGAGGGAGTCATAATAACTAGTAATAGAGAACCTGACTTTCTTTAGAGAGGTTAGAGACATTAAAATTCTGTATGTTTTAGATAAACTAGGCTAGCTCTTACTTGGACATTTGACTAGCCATACAATTAACCTGTGTGTTGTGCTGAATAATCCGTAAACCAATTAAAATGCCAGTCTCATTCTTTCCAATTACCTTGGATCAAAGGTAAACAAAAATGTACAAAACAAGAGACAGAGCTTCAGTCTTTACCAGAAATGTGTATTTCAAACAAAGCTCCAGAAACCCTAGACAGAGCGTAGGTCCAAACCAGCCCCCATCCCTCAGTGGGAAGGTAAGCACACTTAATATAACTAGTAGGGGTGCTTAGCAAGGCTGTAATTGGCTGAGAGAATTTTTTGTATAAACAGAGGTATCCCAAAAATCAAGGGAGGGATCAGAGTTTAGGCTACACAGAGAGCCATGGTAGTGAAATCAGAGAAGTGTATGTGATTCACTGAGAAAGGTCAGAGAATGGTAAGACGGAAACAAGAAAAAGGTGGTTAGAGGCAGACAGAGGTAAGAGAGGCTATAACTATGACTTAAAGTTACTGACAATAGTTTCTAATCCTCTCTGGGAAGTGCCATTACAATGCCAATTAATCATATTCATAACATGCATCCAATTTCCAAAAAACTATTTCTGGTTTGAAACATATTTTAATTATTTATTAAGAAGTATTATTTTGTCTCAAACTAAAAATATCTGAAGCATATCTCACTAAGTCCAGCCAATAGGCTTCGTAGACAGTTTTAATGTCTGGTATAGAGTGTGTATGTGATTGTAAACAAGATCCCATCAACCTTACAGGGTGACACACACACCTGAACTTACCCTTCGTTGCTCATTGTTAAGCCAGATCTAAAGATCATACCCATGTTAAATATGTTTATTTTCATTACACTTTAGGATATGATATTCTACAATTCTTCAATCACTTAATATTATAGTATTTTTGTTTCTTTCTTTTAGAACTATTTTCTTTAAGTATCAAGAGATACCTGTGTTCTGCTGAGGTTCTAACACTTGAAATCTAAATTGTTTACTGTCTTTACATCATTCATGTTTATAGAAATATCAATAACAGGAGTTTTCCTCTTTACAGAAAAGGTTTTTATGTTCTCATAATTTACCCAGAGACACTTCTATAATTTTCTTTCAGATACAATTGTATGTTCATATTTTTATGATCAGCATATCTTCTCATAATTGTCTTACCTTTTCAAACCATCCATTCAATACAATATTAAGTACCTCCTTTACACTATCTGTTAATCATATCATCATGTTTTTTCTCGCTTTAAAAAAATATTTATTTTGTCATGATATATAAGAACTCCGAAAAATTAAAAACCCCTGCAGACAACCAAGTAGTTACCGGAAAAGCTTTCTGTGACACATGATTCTAACATACCAAAAGAAAACTGCATTGAAAACAATGTAGTCCCACTAATAAGAAATACATTTGAAACTGAAAATTAAACATACTCTTGCATATCCTGAAATGCTACTTCATTGCCTCATTTGCATGCAAATAAGGATTCAATAACTATTTAAATTGCTATTTCCCCCCAAAAGCAAGGAAAGAAGATTCAAAATATATGTATTATTTTCTTTGAGAAAGAATGTTAATATTCACCAAATAATTACCTAATTTACATAGTGATTAGACACATCTGCAATAAAGTTTTTTTATAAATATACAGAGAGAACATTAGATGTGAAATTTTACAAGTAAAATAACAAGCAAATCTAATAAGGAAAATTGTATGCAGGTGAAAGACTTCTAGTACATTATTTTAAATATAACTTTGTTACTCATGTTAGAATAATAAGTCAAGTCCTTAAGCATTCTGTGCATCATATTTGGTAGGTGAAAGGGGAAAAGCAAATATAGTATACTTAAAAAAATATTGAACATGATCAAACACATCTGAAAGAGATAGATTCCTCAGGGAAGAATTTCCACCTACATAATTTCAAGTGGAGTAATCTATTTTCTAATTAGCAAGGAAAAAAAAATCCCCGGTATATGACATTGAATTCTAAAATATTAGCTCAGAGGGAATATTTACAATCCAAAGGCTCAGATGCATAATGAAAATGCGGACATGACTTTTACTGTTGTTAAAGTTCTTTTTAAATCATTCTTAGGAATAATCAGCCTATGTTGACTGACATTTATAGTATGGAAATTGGCTGGAATACAAATGCAATGGCATCTGAAATGAGAAAACACATTACTGAGAGGCAGGTTAAATATTTGTGGTGTACAAAGCCATTTTTCTTGGTACACTTAATACCTTTGTTCATTTTGATCAAGCTTATATGCTAAATGAGTTTTATATACCTGAAATTATTTTAGTTCATTAATGCTACTCCTGTCATTTTATATGCAGTTTTATTCATTTCATAGAAATGTATTTTTCGGCTTTCAACATTTTAAGAATTATAAAAAAGAGTAAGGACTTTAGGATTGAAGCTTGGAGAATTTGTCTGGTAGAAATGTTTGTTAAGCGAACAACCAAGTGCTTGAATCAATGAAGGAGCAAACTGACAGTCCTGATTATACACTACCTATCCATGTATTTGTTTGTGTATCTATAGTGATTTAGAAACAATAATTAGAAAATGAACAATGAAGCTGTGCAATGAAAATAGAGAATGAGGAATGAAGACAGAGGCTTAATAAAAATTTCTACTTCATGACCCTTTTGCCCAGAATCTGAGACAAAATAAAACTATGAGACTTTTTGGAAAATAATGGGAAACTTTCTACACTGCTTTGGAAGCTAAAATTACAAGAGAGAGGGCCGGATAATAAAAAGTATCTGGATTTTGGAGTCAACCACCTGAGGCGGAAGCCTGCCTCCTTCATTCAGTCTCTCTGACTCTAGGACATTACCATTCTGAAGCTCAATTTTACATGAAATGGGAATAAAATTGTTTCTTTCTTATTGCGAGCATTAAATGAGATAATTAAAAAGCATACTGTCTGTGTAACATGGCCAAGTTAATAAGTAAGTAATGGCAAATTACTTGAAGGCCCAAGGAACATGGGGTATTTCTCCCTTCAGCAACTGACCTCCTGATCTTTTGGGTTGCAAAGATTCTGCATCTGTTATGTTTTCTATCATATGACTGAGACAGAAAGTGGATATTTAACATCCCCAGGGCACACACCAAAGACTTATGTATTTTTCAATAGTAAATTAGTGCCAAACTGTGAACTAAAAGTCTATGTGATTATAATTTACTAGATATGATACAAACTGCATATGAGATAATGCATAACCCCTGGCATAAAGTTTCATTGTACCTGAGAGATGGTAGCAGCTGAAATTTATTAGAAACACAAATTTTGTGAAAGTAGAAAATGTGCAAAAATCTGTGAACTTCATGGCCACGATTGGTGGCCATGTAATCCCAGCATTTTGGGAGTCTGAGGTGGGTGGATCACTTGAGGTTAGGAGTTTGAGACCAGCCTGGGCAACACGGCAAAACGCTGTTTCTACCAAAAATACAAAAAATTAGCCAGGCATGGTGGCACGTGCCTGTAATCCCAGCTACTTGGGAGGCTGAAGCATGAGAATCACTTGAACGTAGGAGGAGGAGCTTGCCGTGAGCCAAGATCACGCTACTGCACTCCAGCCTGGGCAAGAGAATGAGACTCTGTTTTTTTTTAAAAAATCTGTGAACTTTTGAACTTCAGACTATTCTAAAGCATTGAGGAAATCCCTATAGAAGAAGTGATAGTGAGGAAAGTATTCCTGCACAAACTCTTCTAGGGAATGAGAATAATAGTGGGAATACATCCACATCATTCTACAAGGATTTAGTAATCTCTATATAAAAACCAAAAAGTACACTGCAGGCCAAGTAAAACACTGGCAAGCTGAATGCAGCAATACATAGATTATGACCAAGCCTAGTTTTCCCAAAGAATGCAAGAAGGCCTTAGCATTAAAAAACCCATCAATATCACAATCCTTTATATTAAAAGATTAAAGGAGAAAACCCACAGATGCAGGAAAAGCATCTGATATAAGTCAGCAGTCTTTCATCATTAGAATTATTTGCACACTAACATTAAAAGGGCATTTTCTTAACTGAATAATTGATGTCCACAAAATCTTCAGTAAAGAAGGGACCATTCAAAGTAAAACTACATTCTCAAAGTCCTGTTTATTTTTTGTTTTTATTTTTATTTTGAGATGGAGTCTTGCTCTGTCGCTGGGCTGGAGTGCAGTGGCACGATCTCGGCTCACTGCAACCTTCGTCTCCTGGGTTCAAGTGATTCCCTGCATCAGCCTCCTGAGTCGCTGGGACTACAGGTGTGCGCCAACATGCCCGGCTAATTTTTTATAGTTTAGTAGAGACAGGATTTCACCATGGCCAGGATGGTCTCAATCTCCTGAACTCATGATCCGCCTGCCTTGGCCTCCCAAAATGCTGGGAAAGCCTGTTTATTATTTACAAAGTGTTTGTGATGAAACTTAGAGCAAATGTCATACACTGTCTGTGCTACAGAATCATAATCTTTATAACAGGATGTTTTCTCACCCCTGTCTAACTTAACAAGATGAATTCAATTAAAGGAGAAAGAAGCTAATCTATCCTTATGCAAGTAGTCAATGCATGAAACTGAAAGGACTGTTGTTTCACACGCTTATGCTGATACATGTTCTATATCTTGCACCTTAATTACTCCTGCTGTCAAAGTAGACAATATTGCCTTAGCCCCTGTTACTCTGTCTGTGGTGGGAGACCCAGCAGCACTGGCATCAATTGGGAGCTTATTAAATATGTAGAATCTCAATCAGACCCCACCACAGGCCTATTGAATCAGAGTCTGCATCTTAATAAGGGCTGAGGTCATGTATCTGCACATTGTAAAGCCTGAGACGCACTGCTCTAGGCTCCTGATCTTCCTGCCTTCAGAAATAGCATGAGGATCATTAACCCGCACAAAGAATTTCACTTGTGGAATACAGTATATGATATTTGCAATGTTTTTCGTTCATGTTTGTTTTATGTACAGGTGTGGGAATTTGTTGGCAACTTTCCCCATAATGGTAAGAATAATAGTCAACAATTATTAAACCATTTAACTGTGCAGAGCACTGTCTTAAGCATTTTAAATGCATTTATTCACTTCATTTTTCCAACTGCCTTGTGGGTTTCATTGCTCCACCATACAGAAGAGGAAACTACACACCTCGACACAGAGACTTTATGCGACTTGTCCAAGATGAAAGCTACTGAAAGCCAGAGTAAGTTTGGGAGCCAGCGAGTCCTGTTCCCTGGCCTGCAGTATTAACTACTGTTTTAAGCTACCTCTCTAATAAGATCAACATATTCTTAAACTTTGATCAGATCCTTTCATCTTTTCACTTTTTTCCCTACATATATTCATATATTTAACAACGTTTAATAGGTAGCATATATTAACCTTTTAACTATATACTTGTCACTCTTTAAACATTTACATTATTTATTCATTTTCACAACTTGACCATTTTAAAACTTTATCGTTTTGTTTTACAGATGAGCAATTTTTTATTTCTCCTAGAGTTTAAAAATAACTGAGCCCCAGAGACATGATTACTTGCTTAGCCTCAGACAAGTTAGATATTAAAAAGTAAAAATTAATAACATAACCTAGCAGAGATTGCCTCTATAGAGGTGTGAGTAGTACTATGCCTCTGTTCCAGGATTTTCGATTTGGTATATTCGTGAGCAACCTCTTGAAGCAACACTTCCTCTTAGTGAGGTCAAGGGTAACGACTTCTCAAAAGTAATTTTAATTTTAAAATCCTGCCTGCTGAATCCCTGTGTCCATCTTCTAAGCTGTAGAAACAACCCTGAAACCAAAGCTCCTGTAATAAAGAATGTCAAAGTTTTGGAGATGGTACAGGATATAGGGAAATGTCCGCAGAAGGCATCACTGTATTCTGTAATAGTGCTGCCCTCTAGAAATACTGTGCAAGCCACATGAGTACTTTTAAATTTTCTGGCAGCCACATTGAAAAAAAGAAAAAAGAGAAATAGGTGAAGTTAATTTTAATAATATATTTTGTTTTATCCATTATGTGAAATGTTATTTTAATATAGTCCCTATTTAAAATTATTAGAGAGATACTTTGAATTTTTATACTATATCTCTGAAATTGGCGCATATTTATAGCACATCTCATTTCCAGTAGCCGTATTTCAAATGCTTAGTAGCCACCTGTGGCTAATGGCTACCATACTGGTACATTGGGCAGCAGAGTTATAAAGGCTGTAAACACTTGTGTAAAAATAAAATCAGGTTTGTATAAAGATAAGGAGGGAGTGGGTCAGCAAGTATATCTGTTATCAAAGAAATAATCATCACTGTTCACATATGCTACCACTCTATCTCTGTCCAAGGTTCACGCAATACTAATGCTGACCTTCTTCCTCTTTTAAAAACTGGGGCTAAATAACAGACGATGCTTTTATTCTGATTTTCCCATTTCTTATTTTATTATGATCATAATTTCAATTAAAATTATTTTTTCAATGATCTTGATAACTGCATAATACTGTGTATGGATTTTTGACCATTTTAAACAATTTTGTAGCCACCAGCATTTGGGGTAATTTTTCCTACTATCAACAATGCCTTGATAAAGTCCAGTTACTGAACTCTTTGTGCTCATGTGTGATTAGACATACGCATTTTTAATGACCTCTGGGCTATGACCAAATTGCTCCCCATAACCAAAGGCAACCATCTCAAGTGCTTTTTTTGCCACTCTGCTCAACTCTATTGTACTTTGTGAAATATCTTTGCTACTGTAAAAGATGACATATTGGATTTTTCTTCTAATTTTTGTCTCTTTAATTATAGGCTAGGAGAAATGTGTGTGTGATGGGGGTACAGACCATTTGTATTTTTTTCTTCATGCACTTCTGTTTTTGAACTTGGGCATGTTCTTTATATATTGAGGGAATCAATTTGTTTTTAATTAGAAATGTTGTAAATATTCCCCAGTTTGAAGAAAGATATTGTGACATTTTATCTATCAGTATTTTTCAACTGGTCTATCTCTTCAATCATATGTTTACAAAGAATTGTTTTCTTCCCCAAATTAAATATTAATCTACATTTTATCTCTGCTTTTTTCTTTTTCTATATTTAATATCTCAACCTATCTGAAATCTGTTTTTTGAGAAAGTATGTAAATGACATGTAACTTTAAAAAGTATTAGTGGATTCCACTAGATACCTAAATATTTGTTAACTGCAGAAGCTCTTTGCTGCATAGAATTAGGTATTTAGTCAACATAAAAACAATTATTTCATTTTCTTATTATGTTCTGAGCCAGGTTTTGCATATGACTAGTGGCAGTCATTTCCTAAATCAGGCCCAGATGATGTAGGAAGTGTGAAGTTTAGAATTAACACAGAATTTCCTTTACTTGGTCAGCAATCAAGCAAGTTAGCAAAGTAGGGAGGAATGGAAGAGAGCCTCATGAAAGGCGAGTGTAGTGATGTGTTTTTGCTTTTGTTTTTTATTGTACTAAAATATTTCTATACTGGCACACTGTCTTTTTAATTGTTCTTTTTTTTTTTTTTTTTTTTGGTCTGGCAGGTTTTCCTTCATCTATAGCCAGCCCTGATAGAGCCTCTGTTTGCCCAGAATAAAGAGCTAAGCTAGGTGTAAACAGGTGATAAGTGCCTCTGTGACCTCCAGGCTTGATGTATCCAGAACCAGAATTACTTTCCAGAGTCCCTAGTGGGATTCAGATTTCCTCCAGAATTCTAACTTCTTCATGTTCCCCAACCCTCATGCTTCCCCAAACATCATTCACACAGGCACGCACAGCCCCCTTGATCCTTCAAATATCATCGTTCAGAAATACGTGCAGCATTCTGCCAGATTTCCCTCTTTGTTTCCCTGGCCAGCAAGGCCTTTTCATGAGAAGAGTCACAGCCCATACCTCAATTCAACTCTGTTTTGAATAAATGGGTCCAGAAGAAATGCTTTACAATTCTTGACAATGGATTCTTCTTCTTTCATTTCAAAGAATTTTTTTCTATTTGTATGTTCAATTGATACATGTATTTAAAAATCTGTGAGTGAGTTAAATGCTTGTCACATAGTTATCATATAATTAACTGAAAGATAGGATACCACGGAGATATTCACCATGATGTTAATGGGTAACTAGCATTTTTTTGTGCTAAACGCATACATGTTAGAAAACAGGGCTGAAGGCATCCAAAGCACAAATCCATCATCATGTTTGCAGGTGTTATTTCAACAGCACTGAAAGGGCCAATGCATTTGAGTATTATTTCAGTCGCTGTCAGCAGCATCAGCAGCATAAAGGGAACTAGGGTCAACATAAGAATTGTCTCGCTGGCATACACGGAAGGCACAGCCTTTATCAGTGGCCATGCATTTCATTCATACTTTCGGTAAAATGATGCAAACTTTCATTTAAAAAGCCAGCCGATGGAGCAGTATCTGATTTTACCGAGACTGTAATGATGGGAAAGCCATTCCTTCTTGACGCCATTCCTGGGGTTTATGCTGCACACCTCTTCAATAATTGTGTATGGCAATAACGAGTCAGTGGCTGTGTGGGATAATTGGCTCCTCCTCACTGCATTTGTAGGGAGTCCATCTGAGAATTACTGAGATCGAACAAAAGCCACAGTGACTGCAAGGCTGGGCCCACATTGATCTGGTAGAAATAGGATGGATCTGTCAGGTCCAGGCAGAATGCATCCCGCTCCTGGTGAGAGACTTCTTTCCACAGAAAAGGGAAATAATTATTCTCTCCAAGGAAACACTTGAAACAAAAATACACACACTCACAACAGATTCTAATGGATCCTTGAACATGGAACGGAAAGAACTTTTTTCTTCTTTCCTTTTTTCCCTCTTCTTTGTTAAATCTTTTAGTAGTTCTTTCTTGGGAAACATTACACTGAAGTTCTCTCTGGGTCCTTCTGCGTTTCTGTCAGTCTATCTGGGCATTTTCAGTTTTTAATCAGTGTATTCACATTTCTAAGCCCGGTTTAAAAGTCTTCAGTTGAAACGGAAAGAGGCAGATGCATTTGATACATATGAAGGAGTCAGTAATTGCACTGGAAAACCCCGAAACACCCAAACCAGATCCAGCTGTAACCAAACATGTATGGAAAGCGGTGTACAGAATTTTCCATGGCCTGCAGCAACGATGTTATTCAAACCGTCCCTGAGGTGTCTCCGCAGCTACACACGCCGTGGAAAGAAATTAGATAGCAATGCTAAAGACTTACCAGATGGATATTCAATCAGTGCTTTTGTATAAAATTCTCTCTCTAAATTGAATATTGAAGAAATAGCTGCATTTAACTTACAAAATTAACATCTTTGTTTCCTAGCACTCCTCCCTGACATGAATGCTCAGTGCTGAGAATACTGAGGACAGAGTGCATGTTATATACACTTATAGGACACATGAACATAAGCACTAAGGACAGCCCGAAAATAACTGGCCTAAAGCAAGCAGAAAGCCGATCATGAGAAAATGCACAAATGAATAATGATTTTAAACACCCTCAATTCAAGATCTGAGATAACAAATTGCCTTTCTAATAAGAAACAGATCTTTTTTTTGACAGAGGCTCGCCATTATCGGCCAGGCTGGAGTGCAATGGCACGATCTCGGCTCGCTGCAACCTCCGCCTCCCGGGATCCAGCAGTTCTCCTACCTCTGCCTCCCGAGTAGCTGGGACTACAGGTGCCTGCCACCAGGCCCAGCTAATTTTTTTGTATTTTTAGTAGAGATGTGCTGGTCTCGAAGTCCTGACCTCAGGTGGTCCACCAGCTTCGGCCTCCCAAAGTGCTGGGGTTACAG
Organism: Plecturocebus donacophilus; assembly: GCA_004027715.1. Taxonomy (NCBI): domain Eukaryota; kingdom Metazoa; phylum Chordata; class Mammalia; order Primates; family Pitheciidae; genus Plecturocebus; species Plecturocebus donacophilus. The sequence continues at coordinate 144,248 of PVKP010000819.1, read as the reverse complement.
GCATGAGCCACCACGCCTGGCCAGACTTTTTGTTTAAGTCATTTTCTACTTGTAGAATGCTGCAACTTTCTTCTAACAGTCTTAATCCTGCCGTGCAGATAAAAACTCCTAAACTTTATGCATCTGTTTGCACTAAATCCTGACTTTTCCCTTTCATTTCTAAATCCCTTCATACCTAGTCTCCACCTTACCCAGATAAACTTTTTTATTTTTATTTTTCCCAAGACAGAGTTTCGCTCTTGTTGCCCAGGCTGGAGTCCAGTGGTGCAATCTCGGATCACTGCAAACTCTGCCTCCTGGGTTCAAGTGATTCTCCTGCCTTAGCCTACAAAGTAGCTGGGAATACAGGTGCATGGCACCACACCTGGCTAATTTTTTGTATTTTTTAGTAGAGACAGAGTTCCACCATGTTGGCCAGGCGGGTCTCAAACTCCTGACCCCATGATCCGCCCATTTCTGCCTCCCAAAGTACTGGGATGACAGGCATGAGCCACTGCACCTGATGCCAGATAAACATGTATTCCTATCAGTCTATTCTCCACTGTGTACTACGTGTGCTATTATCTGTACTGCTAGACATGGTTTCCCTAAAAACTCACTCTCTTTACCTCAGCACATTCAAAGTTTGCCCAGTCTTGGAGACCTCTTATCTACTCCAAGGCTTTTCTGACGTTTTACACCATAGAAACAGTTCTGGTATTCTTTGGGGCTGAGGACTAGGATAAGGCATTCTCAATTTAGAAAATGCAAGATGGCAGAAGTGAGGAAATAGCGAGTTTAAAATGTGTAAAAATAGGCACTGTTAAAAATGTAGGAATAGAGTTATTAGTATAGATGCTCTATTAAGAAAACCATAGAAGATTGGTGACCAATGAAGAGTTTCAGGCATCTGTATTGTGCTGGAGTTCAAAGAGTAGGTTGGAAGAAGAGGAATAAAGTTGAGTTTTCAGAGTTTAATCTAGGGTAGACTATGCCCAAAGTGCTGTAATCAGAAGTTATTCTGACTCCTGTGTATTTCACCATCTGTTGGAATGAGCCATGATGACAACGGGCACTGAATATTCATTCACTTACTATGGCTGTGATATGGATGTGTCGATGAGGATGAGATTGTGTAAGGCTACACATAGAAGAAATTTAGAAGAGACGAGAATCTATAAAGATGGGGGTTTCAAATGGAATACTCTCGAGATGAGGGCTTCTATGACCTTACTGGCCCCAAGTAATAATGGTATTTCACATTACGGCTAGGACTACAGGCTCACTGGCAAGCAAGTCAGAATGGCTACCATTTAGACATGTCCATACTGGAAAACAAAACGAGTATTAGGGGATGAGATCTATCTATGTTGGATCAGGAGTTTCAAATCATAAGCACTACCTTGTAAGCATTACGACACTTTGGGCATAGTCTACAATAGATTAAACTCTGAAAACTCAAATTTATTCCTCTTCTTCCAACATACTCTTTGAACTCCAGCACAATACAGATGCCTCAAACTCTTCATTGGTCACAAATCTTCCATGGTTTTCTTAATATAGTATCTATACTAACTCTATTTGTAGTATCTGTACTAATTTTTAGCTAATAATAGCTATCAGTTAACCATACATCTTCATTTGCTCCGGGCAGTTCCAGTTCATACCTTTTGTCACTGTGTAATGTTGCTAATACCCTTGTATTCCCAAAGTTTTTTCTGTTTGCAAGACAAATAATGTGACCACATTACCAATCCTTGTTGAGCACTTATTACACTGGTAATGTTCTGAATGTTTTATGAGTTAATTTCTTTGAACTGCACAACAGCCTTATAAGATAGGTAGTAAACTTACTTTTATGTTTCAAATGAGGAAACAGAAGCCCATAAATTACCTTTCAGATGGTCATATACTGTAGAGGTTAAGGTTGCTGTATAGGGCACCAGCTAGAGAATTTATATAGATTTTGCTGAATTCTACCAAATAATTATTGAGAATACATTTTAAATTATGTTAAATGTTTAGTAGGGAGTTAGGGTGCTTGGAGATTTTTCCCCAAAGTTAAGCAGATCTAACCATTTAAATAAATGACATCCATTGGTTTATAAATAAAGACCTCTATCATACACCCACAGGAAGACCAGATACTTGGAGGAGGCTGGGGTGGGAGACGGAGTGAGTAGGTTCAGCTACTAAAAGGAGCTGGAGCAGGAGTAAAAGTAGGTTCATCTCTAGAGCCCATCAACATAACTGCACTACTTTTTGGCATACTACAGAGTGTCTTACAGATTGTACGTGTCCTATAGGTGCTAAAAATGAAAATGTTCAGAATGTGGTAAAAGTAGACTGTGAAAAATATAATTGCTTTGTAGTAATTTGTCTTAAGCAAAGAAATATGGTGAATTAATATCTATACACTTCTGGGTAGCTGTTAACCTCAGTGAATTTAGTAGCTATTTGTAAGATATTAGCAAAGGAGTTGTTCCTTTGGGTACTGTAACTGGCTCTCGTAAACCTACTTATGAGATGTGTACTCATAGGTGTTCAATAAATTCTTTATTGGAATGATTTTTGGAAGTGATTAAATTTATATGCACACATATCCATGAATAATCTTGCCATAACAAATTTGCTTTAAAAAAATTATAAAGATTTAGCAGCTCAATTTTAATGAGTAGCACACTGGGAATGAATTACATTGTTAAAGAAACGGTCAATGACATTTAATCATTTGGGGGTCCCAAAACCATGACTACTCTATTCAAGTTTGTTCTTGTCCTGAAAGTTTGTAATTTTCTAGGTCACAGTCATTCTATTTACATAAAATTGTCAATGTTTGTTAATGAGTACACTCAAAGTTTATACATCATCGTGGCATTTCTCAGAAAGTTTTGCTTTTCCTCCAGAATGGTCTGTAATTTGTTGAATGCCTGCTTTGCTTAATACCAGAGAAACTATTTCCATGTTTCTGCTACATGCTGCAAATTTTCAACTCTTACCTCAAAGTTCTGTGCTTGTTTATTTATTTATTTTTTCTTTTTCTGACCTATTGCATCTGGTTCTATTCCTGTGGAAGCAGTCCAGTTTTGTCAGAATAGTAATTTACTGAAGAGGGTAAAAAGTTGACAATGGATTTAACCAGTGCAGGGGCAAGAGGATCATAAATGTCATTGTATTTTCTATGTAATAGCATAATCATTAACCTTGTTTGCAAGAAATCAGGAACACCAGCCCGGTGCAGTGGCTCATGACTGTAATCCCAGCACTTTGGGAGGCCAAGGCAAGCAGATCACGTGAGGTCAGGAGATTGAGACCAGCCTGGCCAACACAGCAAAATGCTGTCTCTACTAAAAATACAAAAATTGGCCAGGCATGGGCACACACCTGTAAGCCAAGCTACTCAGGAGGCTGAGGCAGGAGAATTGCTTGAACCTGGAAGGTAGATGTTACAGTGAGCAGAGATTGAACCACTGCACTCCAGCCTGGGCAACAGAGTGAGACTATGTCTCAAAAAAAAAAAAAGAAAAAAACATTCAGAAACACCTATAACAATGTAGTCTTAATAACAATGACTTATCTTCTGTTGATTATAGTGGATATAAATGAGCATTTATACATATCAACCTAATGCTTTATTAGGAAAGCATTCTATTTACTGTCATTTTATTATTAAATACCATTCTATTTATTTTCAAGGCATGAGGTAACAATAATGTTCTTGTTTCCTCAACTCCAGCATTGAGAGCACACTTCCTACTTTGTCATGTCTTTAATGTGAAGATACAATGATCTACAGTGTATTATACTAGAAATGACTGTCATGCCAACACCCATCCCTCTACTTCTGTTAATACTTCAACTCTCCTTCAGGTGTCACTTCCCATACTTCAAAGAAAGCATATATACCCTCAGCCTCAAAATTGTATCCTGGTTGACCCTGGATACTAGTGGGCAACCTAGTATCCCTGACTACCACAGTAGATTCAAGTTGGTAGCATCAACGTAGCCATTAGGTCTTTTGTTTTATATTGTTAAAAGGTGAAAACCTTTTTCAAGATTCTTAGCTTCCTTGCATTAGGTTAGAACATGCTCCTTTAGCTCAGAGAAGTTTGTTATTACTCACCTTCTGGAGCCTGCTTCTATCATTTAGTCAAACTCATTCTCTGTCCAGTCTTGTTCCCTTGCTGGCAAAGAGCTGTGATCCCTTGGAGGAGAAGAGGCATTCTGGTTTTTGGAATTTTAAGCCTTTTTGTGCTGGTTTCTTCCCATCTTTGTGGATTTATCTACCTTTGGTCTTTGAAGTTGGTGACCTTTGGATGATGTCTCTGAGTGGACATCCTTTCTGTTGATGTTGAACAATTTCTTTCTGTTTGTTAGTTTTCCTTCTAACAGTCAGTCCACTCTGCTGCAGGTCTGAGGTTAGTCAAAATGCCACCTAGAATAACCAGTGTAGAGAAGAACATAAACAACCTGAAGAAGCTGAAAAACATGGCATGAGAACTTCATGAAGCATATACAAGTTTCAATAGCCGAATCAAGCAGAAGAAAGGATATCAGAGATTGAACATTAACTCAATGAAATAAAGCAAGAAGGCAAGAATAGAGAAAAAAGGGGAAAAAGATGTGAAAACAAAGCCTCCAAGAAATACGGAATTATGTGAAAAGACCAAATCTACATTTGATCGGTGTACCTGAATGTGACGGGGAGAATGAAACCAAGTTGGAAACACTCTTCAGGTTATTACCCAGGAGAATTTCCCAAACCTAGCAAGGCAGGCCAACATTCAAATTCAGGAAATACAGAGAACACCACAAAGATACTCCTTGAGAAGAGCAACCCAAGACACATAATCATCAGATTCACCAGGGTTGATATGAAGGAAAAAATGCTAAGGGCAGCCAGAGAGAAAGGTGGGGTTACTCACAAAGGGAAGCCCATCAGACTCACAGTGGATCTCTTGGCAGAAAACCTACAAACCATAAGATCGTGGGGACCAGCATTCAACATCCTTAAAGAAAAAACTTTCGACCCAGAATTGGGTTGAAAATATCCAGCCAAATCAAGCTTCGTAAGTCAAGGAGAAATAAATCCTTTATGGACAAACTGCAGAGAGATTTTGTCACCACCAGGCTTGCCTTAGAAGAGCTCCTGAAGGAAGCTCTTAACATTTAAAGGAACAACCAGTACCAGCCATTGCAAAAACATACCAAATCATAAAGACCATCGACACTAGGAAGAATCTACATTAACTAACAGGCAAAACAACTAGCTAGCATCAAAATGGCAGGATCAAATTCACACATAATAGTATTAACCTTAAATGTAAATGGGCTAAATGCCCCAATCAAAAGACACAGACTGGCAAACTGGATAAAGAGTCACGACCCATCGGTGTGCTGTATGCAGGAAACCCATCTTACGTGCGAAGTCATATATAGTCTCAAAATAAAGGAATGGAGGAAGATTTACTAAGCAAATGGAAAGCAAAAAAAAAAAAAAAAAAAAAAAAAAAAAAAAAAAAAAAAAAAAAAAAAAAAAAAAAAAAAAAAAAAAAAAAAAAAAAAAAAAAAAAAAAAAAAAAAAAAAAAAAAAAAAAAAAAAAAAAAAAAAAAAAAAAAAAAAAAAAA
>PVKP010000819.1:29066-138541 GCA_004027715.1 Plecturocebus donacophilus | reverse complement strand
AAGAGAAAAAGAACAGCATTATACAATGGTAAAGGGATCAATGCAACAAGAAGAGCTATCACATATATATAATATATATATATATAATATATATATATATTTTATATATAAAAAGTGTAGGACATTAAGAACTTGCTTTATGTATCTGGATGCTCCTGTATTAGGTACATATATATATATATATATATGCCTATATAAGATATAAAATATATGCATATATATATATATATATATATGCACCCAATACAGGAGCATCCAGATACATAAAGCAAGTTCTTAATGTCCTACAAAGACACTTAGACTCCCACAAAATAACAGTGGAAGACTTTAACACCCCACTGTCAATATTAGACAGATCAATGACAGAAAATTAACAAGGATATCCAGGACTTGAACTCAGATCTGGACCAAGCTGACCTGGTAGATATCTACAGAACTCTCCACCCAAATCCACAGAATATACATTCTTCTCAGCACCACATCACACTTACTCTAAAATTGACCACATAATCAGAAGTAAAATACTCCTCAGCAAATGCCAAAGAACAGAGATCATAACAAACAGTGTCTCAGACCACAGTGTAATCAAATTAGAACTCAAGATTAAGAAACTCACTTAAACTGCACAACTATGTGTAAAGTGAACAACCTGCTCCTGATTGACTACTGGATAAATAATGAAGTGAAGGCAGAAACAAAGATGTTCTTTGAAACCAGTGAGAATGACGACACAACGTACGAGAATCTCTGGGTCATATTTAATGCAGTGTGTAGAGAGAAATTTATAGTATTAAATTCCCACAAAGGAAATGAGGAAAGATAAAAAATAAATCGACACCCTAACGTCATGATTAAAAGAACTAGAGGAACAAGATCAAACAAATTCAAAAGCTAGAGGAAGACAAGAAATAACTATGAGTAGAAGAGAACTGAAGGAGATAGAGATACAAGAAAACCTTTCAAAAAAGCCAAATAATTCAGGAGCTGGTTTTTTGAAAACACCAACAAAAGAGACCACTTGCCAGACTGATAAAGAATAAAAGAGAGAAGAATCAAATAGATGCAATAAAAAATGATAAAGGAGATGTCACCACCGATCCCACAGAAATACAAACCACTATCAGAGAATACTACAAATACGTCTATGCAAATATACCAGAAAATCTAGAAGAAATGGATAAATTCCTGGACAATTACACTCTCCAAAGACGAAACAAGGAAGAAGTTGAATTCCTGAATAGACCAATAACCAGGTCTGAAATTGAGGAAGCACTTAATAGAACACCAACCAAAAAAAGTCCAGGACCAGATGAGTTCACAGATGTACAAGGAGGAGCTGGTACCATTCCTTCTGAAACTATTCCCAACAAATATAAAAATAGGGAATCCTCCATAACTCATTTTATGAGACCAACATTATCCTGATACCAAAACCTGGCAGAGACAATACTAAAAAAGAAAATTTCAGGCCAATATCCATGATGAACATTGATGCAAAAATCCTCAATAAAATACTGGCAAACTGAACCCAACAGCACATCAAAAAGCTTATCCATCATGATCAATTTGGCTTCATCCCTAGGATGCAAGGCTGGTTCAACACATGAAAATCAATATATGTAATCTATCACATAAACAGAACCAAAGAAAAAACCACATGATTATCTCAATAGATGCAGAGAAGGCCTTTGACAAAATTCAACAGCTCTTTATGCTAAAAACTCAATAAACTCAGTATCAAGGGAACGTATCTCAAAAATAATAAGAGCTATTTATGACAAACCCACAGCCAATATCATACTGAATGTGTAAAAACTGCAAACATTTCCTTTGAAAATAATCACAAGGGTGCCCTCTCTCACCACTCCTATTCAATATACTATTAGAAGTTCTGGCCAGGGCAATCAGGCAAGAAAAAGACATAAAGGGTATTCGATTAGGAAAAGAGGAAATCAAATTGTCTCTATTTGCAGATGACATGATTATCTATTAGAAAACCCCATTGTCTCAGCCCAAAATATCCTTAAGCTGATAAGCAACTTCAGCAAAGTCTCAGAATACAAAATCAATTTGCAAAATCACAAGCATTCCTGTATACCAATAACAGACAAAAAGAGAGCCAAATCATGAGTGAACTCCCATTCACAATTGCTACAAAGAGAATAAAATACCTAGGAATACATCAAACAAGGGACATGTAGGACCTCTACAAGGAGAACTACAAACCACTGCACAAAGAAATAAGAGAGGACACAAACAGATGGAAAAACATTTCATGCTCATGAATAGGAAGAATCAGTATTGCGAAAATGGCCATACTGCCCAAAGGAATTCATAGATCCAGTGCTATCCCCACCAAGATACCATTGACTTTCTTCACAGAATTGGAAAAAAACACATTAAATTTCATATGGAACCAAAGAAGAACCAGCATAATGAAGACAATTCTAAGCAAAAACAAAACAAAACAATCTGGAGACATCATGCTATCTGACTTCAATCTATACTATAAGGCTACAGTAATCAAAACAGCATGCTACTGGTACCAAAACAGAGATATAGACCAATGGAACAGAACAGAGGCCTCAGAAGTAATGCCACACATCTACAACCATCTGATTTTTGACAAACCTGACAAAAACAAGTAATGGGGAAAGAATTCCCTATTTAATAAATCATGTTGGGAAAACTGGCTAGCCATATGCAGAAAGCTTAAACTGGATCCGTTCCTTACACCTTACACAAAAATTAACTCCAGATGGATTAAATATTTAAACATAAGACCTAACACCATAAAAACCCTAGAAGAAAACCTAGGCAGTACCATTCAGGACACAGGCATGGGCAAGGATTTCATGACTAAGACACCAAAGCAATGGCAACAAAAGCCAAAATAGACAAATGGGATCTAATTAAACTAAAGTGCTTCTGCACAGCAAAAGAAACTATCATTAGAGTGAACCAGTAACAAACAAAATGGGAAAAAATTTTGCAATCTACCCATCTGACAAAGGGCTAATATCCACAATCTACAAAGAACTGAAACAAATTTACAAGAAAATCAAACAAACAAAACATCAAAAAGTGGGTGAAGGACATGAACATACATTTTTTCAAAAGAAGACATTTATGCAGCCAACAAACATATTAAAGAAAGCTCATCATCACTGGTCATTAGAGAAATGCAAATCAAAACCACATTGAGATACCATCTCATGCCAGTTAGAATGGCAATCATTAAAAAATCTGGAGACAACATGCTGCAGAGGAGAAATAGGAATGGTTTTACACTGCTGATGGGAGTGTAAATTAGTTCAACCATTGTAGAAGACAGTGTGGCGATTCCTCAAGGATCTAGAAATGGAAATACCATTTGACCCAGCAATCCCATTACTGGGTATATACCCAAATAATTCTATTATAAAGACACATGTACACATATGTTTATTGCGGCACTGTTCACAACAGCAAAGACTTGGAACCAACCCAAATGTCCATCAATGATATATTAGATAAAGAAAATGTGGCACATATATACCATGGAATACTATGCAGCCATAGAAAAGGGTGAGTTCATATCCTTTGCAGGGACATGGATGATTCTGGAAACCATCATTCTCAGCCAACTGACACAAGAACAGAAAACAAAATGCTGCATGTTCTCACTCATAAGTGGGTGTTGAACGATGAGAACACATAGACACAGGGAGGGGAACATACACAATGGAGCCTGTTGGTGTGGGTGGCTAGGGGAGGGATACCATTTGGAGAAATACCTAATGTAGATGATGGGGTGATTGATGCAGCAAACAACCACGTCACCTGTATACCTATGTAACAAACTTGCACATTCTGCATATGGACCCCAGAACTTAAGTATAATAATAATGGTGAAACCTTGGAGGTAGTTCAAGCTATCGTAATCATTTTTTTTCTCCTAAGTACTTACAAATAAAACATCAATTTAAATATCACAGGACATCAGGAAAATGAATGAATAGCAGTACCTAATACTCATTCCCAACCCTTAACCTTCAAAGAAAAGTCCAAAAGAACAAATAAATAACTACATTTCTACAAGAGCTTATGAAGTAAAGCACTGAAAGCAAGCAAGTGGTTAATACCTTGTGAATTGTGGAGACTCAGGATGGCCTTATACAGAAAAAGGCAAAAAACTCAACCACTGCCGCCCATTCCTCTGTCAGGACCAGCACAGAATAGGAGGCACTTTATTAAACTCTTAGAAAAAAGGTAAGCAGGCAGCATGCAGCAGCCCCTATTAATGCTGTGGACATCTTCAGTCTTTGCTGCTTTAGAATCTGGCAGTCCTCATGGCCTTGGGCCCAGTTTGGGGAGCTTCCAGGAGCTTGCATGGCAGCATTGCTCAGGAGAAGGAGCCCATGTTTTGCCCCCTACCCTTTGTGACCCAAGCTGTTGCTGCACATGCCGTCTTGCAACTGAAGCCAAGTAATCTGTCTACTGCTGAAAATAAAGTATTGACAACAACAGATACATTAATAACTCAACTCAACAGCAAAAACCAGATAATCTAATTTTCAAATGGGCAAAAGATTTGAATAGATATTTTTCAAAGGCAGACATACAAATGACAACAGGTAGATAAAAAATGCCCAACATCATCAATATGGTTTTGCTGTGTCCCCACCCAAATCTCATCTTGAATTGTAGTTCCCATAATCCCCAGGTGTCATGGGAGGGATCCAGTGGGACTTAATTGAATCATGGGGGCGATTTTTCCCATGCTGTTCTCATGATAGTGAATACGTCTCACAAGATCTGCTGGTTTTATAAAAGGCAGTTCCTTGCACACTCTTGCCTGCTACCACATAAGATGTGCCTTTGCTTCTCCTTTTGCCTTCTGCCATGATTGTGAGGCCTCCCCAGCATGAGAATGGACTAATAAAATCACTAATCATCAGAGAAATGCAAATCAAAACTACAATGATATATTATCTCACACCAATTAGAATGACTGCAATCAAAAAAGACAAAAGATAACAAATGATGCCATGGATGTGGAGGAATAGAAACTTTTATATACTGTTGGTGGGAATGTATATTAACACATCTATAAAGGAAAACAGTATAGAGGTTCCTAGAAAAAATTAAAAGTACAATGTCCATATGACCCATCAATCCCACTATTGGGTATACATCAAAAGGGAATGAAGTCAGTGCATAAAAACCAGGCACAGTGAGACAAATACCACATGATCTCACTTATATATGGAATCTAAAAGAGTGGATCTTAAAAAAGTAGAGAGTTTAATAGTGATTACTAGAGACTGGGGAAAGAATCAGGGAAGGGGAAATGGGGAAAGACCAGTCAATGAATACAAAGTTATATTTAGGTTTGTGCAAAAGTAATTGCAATTTTTGCCATTCAAAGTAATGGCAAAAACCACCATAACTTTTGCACAAACCTAATAGGAATAAGTTCTGATTTCTGCTGCACAGTGAGGTGATTATACGTAATAGTAGTGTATTGTATATGTCAAAATAGCTAGAAGAGAGAATTCTGAATCTTCTAACCATGAAGAAATAATAAATATGAGAGGAAATATTCTGATTTATTATACAATGTGTACATATATTAAAACATCACACCAAGTCCCATAAATATGTAAAATTATCACATATAAATTAAAAACTAAACAAAAAATTAGATATCTGATATATATATGAGATATAAAGATATAGTTGTATAGCTATACAAATATATATTTGTATATTTATTAGAACCCTAATTTCTATTTGGGCTTCATTTTCCTGTCATGATCTGGAACATTCCCAAAGCAGAAAGTCCAATATTAGCTAGCTGACTTTCGGGAGCAAGGCTGTATAGTTATAGTAGCTGATACAAGATATAAAACTCTCTGAAAGTATTTTGGGCTTAGGTATATTTGTATATATGTGTATATATATATATATATATATATATATATATACAGAGAGAGAGTGTCAAATATCTATATAAACAGATGTATGTATATGTGTGTATATATATATATATGTGTGTATATATATGACGTACAGAGATCTATACATCATATATCCTAGAGATATTTGTATATGTATAGAGATCTATCTATCTGTCTGTTTGTCTAAAATAGCTATATATCCACTGCCTCATGAGTAAACAGGATTTCTCTCTAAAACCAACTGCTTAAGGATACATCACCCAGAGTACTTTAAGAGAGTTTTATATCTTGTGGCAGCTACTATATGTATACAATCTTGCTCCCAAAAGTCAGTTAACTAACACAAGACTTTCTGCTTTGGGGAATATTCTAGATCATGGCACAGGAAGATGGGTCCCAAGCAGAAATGAGAGGGTCTAAGTAAATTAAGAAAGCAGAAATTAAAGTTTAAGACTATGGAGGTGCATGGAATTTGTAGGACAGGTCACTGGAGAAAACAGAGCTATGGAGAGGGGCAATATATATATGGAGGTAATCCTTGGATGTTTGGCTGAGGCCCAGATTAGTTGCAAAATTAACAGAGATAAGATACTGTAAGACTAGAAATCAAAATGACCTGCTGGAAGTGCTAGAATGTATTGGATTGTTTATCCCAGTCAGAGTACAAATGTCACACTAAGCACATTGGGCTTTGAATCGAGGCCCCAGAAAGGCAAACTTTATGAGTAAGGATTACAGCCTAAAGTAGGATATACACCCTAGTACTAAGGAACATGTAGCTAAACATGGCCAAAAAAATAATAAAACCCATTCTGACTAGATTAAGAATATTCATTAGTCATGTAACTGTTGGTCAAAGTAAAAATCAACCCTTAGCAAAGAAAACAGCACAATGCAGATTCCCTCCAATTCATGTTTACAATATTCAGAATTAAATTTTAAAAATTACTTGACTTGTAAAGGTTCAGAAATATTACTACTAATCAAGGCTAAAAATGATTTAATAAAAACAGATTATCCAGACTTCTGAAATAATAAACAAACACTATAAAACAGTTCTTATAAATCAAACATTCAAAGGAAAAAGTGAACATTTATAAATAAAAGATGACTATCAGCAGAGAAAAGGAAACTCTAAACAAAATTTAAAAAAAAATTCTAGAGCTGAAAAATATATAATGTCTGAAAAGAAAAATGCACTGAGTGGCTTTAACATAAAATTAGAAACAGTGGAAGAAAGTGGCATTGATTTGAGAAAAAAAAAATTATTCAACCTGGACAAAATGGAAAAGAAAATTATAAAAAAGTCTCAATGCCATATAGAATTTCACATGTATAGAATAACATATGTGTATGTAAAGTTACCCCCAAAAAGAAAAGAGAAACATACGGAAATATATATATATTCTAGTTATAAGAATAATAATTAACCTCTTACAGAAAACTATGAAATCTAGAAAACGATGTAAAGATATCTACAAAGTACTTAACCAGAAAAAAAAGTCTATTGCCAATTAGAATTATATATCAAGATAGGACATGATAAACAAAACCTAAAAATATTTGTCACCCATAAGACTGTACTAAAAGTAATCCCAAACAAGTGTCAAGGTGAAGTAAAATATATCACATGGATGCTGAAATTTATATTCAAAGAAAAAGTAAAAATTGCAAACATGCTGGTAAATACAAAAATATATATTGTTTCTCTTAATTTTTAAAAATAACTGATGATTTAAATAAAAAGTAATATTGTATTACCAAATTGATAGTATACATGGATTAGAAATAATAACATCAACAGCAAAAAGAAACGATGGTGAACAATAGAATTATGCTGTCAATAGACTTTAACTTGTTTTTCTTTTTAAATGGTACAATACTTAATCTAAGTTGACTCTATGGAGTAAAGGAAATGACATATAATCCCTAGAGAAAATGTCTAATATAATAAAAGATGTATAACTCAAAGGAAATTAGAAGATAAAAACTGGTATACTAAAAATAGTAAATTGATGCTAATAAGGAGGGAATAGAGGAATATAAGAACAAAAAGGTAGCGCTGAGACAAAAAAAGTAAACACCATTTGGGAGATATATCACTAATTACATTAGAAGTAAATGGACTAAAAATTTCAATTAAAAGAGTGATATTATCATGCTGAATAACCAGACCAATGAAGCACTTTTTAAAGTGCTTAAAACAAAACACTTTAAATATACAGACACAGATAGGGTGACAATAAGAGAAAAAAAGAAATGTAATGTGCACACGAAGCATAAAGAAGATGAGACGGTTATATGACTTTCAGACCAAGTAGACATCAAGAGAAGGTGCATTACTGGTGATAAAGTGGAACAGTTCATGATTAAAAGACTGATTAATTAAAAAGCTATAACAACCATAAATGTTCATGCAACTAAAAACAGCATTTTAAATATATAAAAAAATGAAAGAAGAAAAGGGTAAGATAGACAAGTCTATAATCATAGGTGGAGATTTCACAATTCTGTTAGCAATATCAAGAAAATGTAATTTATAGACAGAAAAAAAAATAAGGGTATAAATGATAGTAAAAGTCAAACGACGTAGTCAACTAACTTGACCTAACTGACATGTATAGAACATGGTGACTAGTCACAGCAGAATATACATGTATTTCTTTGTGAAATGTTTGCCACGACAAATTATATGCTCGGCCATAAATTAAGTCTTAGTAACTTTCAAATATGATAATCTTACAGAGCATGTTCTCTGACTTCTACAGAATTTAAACAGAAATCAACAAAAATAAGATTTCTAGAAAGCTACCAATGCAATACAATGTTAGACCAAACAATTTTAAATAACTCATGGGTAAAAGGAGAAATCATAGCGTTATTAATTTCACACTGAATAATAAAGCAAAGGCAACATCAAAGTCTGTGAGATACAGTTATACTAATGCTTAGAGGGAGAACTATATGTTTAAACATTTGTATTAGAAAAAAAAAACTTTGCACAAATGATAAGTTGATGCATAAGTAATTGCAGTTTTTGCCATTAAAAGTAATGCCAAACTCTCTCTCCCTGTAAATTACCAAGGGAAAATGTTAAATTGACTCTCCTTATATTTAACTTGATAAATCATCACATTAGCAAGCTAAATAAAGGAGAGCAAAGCTAACCTAAAACGTAGGAAAAAAACAACTGACAAAGAACAGAAATCAGTGCAAACTTCTCAATCCAGAATTCTATGTGAAGACATATTCTGCTACCCCAAAATTTAAGGAATGTGTCACCTACAAGACAGCATTAAAACAAATACTAAAGGAAACCTTTCAAAAGACTATTAAAATGAATAATCCCAAGAAATAGTGCTTAGAAAGGAGGTTATAAAAATGTAAATTACCAATCTCAATACTGAAAGAGAAAATACACTTCTGATTTTATGACTGTTACAAAATGACATTACAAATGACAGATTATCAGGAACAACCTTATAAAAATAATTATGACTGTCTACATAAAATGGACTAATCCCTTGAAAAACACAATGTACTGAAACTGACTCTATAAGAAATAGATCTGAATAGTGCCATATTTTTTCAAAACATGTAATTGAAATTAATAAAACATTTCCCAGAAAGGACATTTCAAACTCAGCTGTGCAGGTGAATTTCAGCAAATATTTAAGAAAAAAATAAGACCAATGTCACCCAAATATTTGCACAAAATAGGGAAGAAAAGAACATTTTCCAACTCATTTCATAAAGTCAGCGTCACACCATTTCCAAAAGCTGACAAGGACATTATAAGAAAAGGAAAGTTACAGGAAAATATTTCTAGTTAATATACTTCTGTATTCTAAGAAGTTATCTTAGAATATTGATCTTGTATGCTTAAAGGCTAAAGTCAATTAATATACTTATGACCCTTTCAAGGGACTTAAGACTTTGAATTTTAGATTGTCTTATGAATGTTCTGGTTTGGTACTTATTAAAAATTAATACTGTGATGAATATATTTTATAGAAGTTAGTGTTTATTATCACAAGCTCAAAGTAAGACCCTAACAGAAGAAATCAGGTTGGGGATCTTCCATGAACAAGATTTTGTTAATAGTCTCAGTTCCTTGTGGGAGATACCGTCGGGAAGGTGGCAATGGTGTTTGTCTGTTGAGGTGTACCATTCACTCAACAGGCCAGATAGCATTCACTGCACTCTAGTTACACGGTTAAACTATACCTATACATAAGAAACCAGCTTAACCACATATGTATGTAACTAGTTTAACCATATGTGTTTGGGTATATATATATATATATGTGTATGTACACATACATATATATATACCCTTACTGAATTTTTGTCTATGTATAATATATATATATAAATATATGGTTAATATATTTAATCATATATTGTATAGTCATTAGTCACTGGTAGTCACTAGTCCATTGAAATATCTTATTGAAGGGGAACGTGTGGGCGATCTTAGTTTTATGGCCCTGAAGTAAGATTCCAGGTATAGTTTCAGTATAGTCACCCCCAAGTATCATGGGCCCAGAGTGAGGAGGGTGGCACTCCTGAGCTACCCTCTATATATACCCTCCCACTAATATCATATATATGTGATATAAACATATTATATATATGTTATACATAGACGAAAATTCATTAAGGGTATAAATGGTAGTAAAGGTTAAACAATGCAGTCAACCAACTTGACCTAACTGACCTTTATAGAACATTATGCCCAGTTACAGCTGAATAGACATTTGTTTCTTTGTGGAATGTTTATTATGACAAATAATATGTTGGGCCATAAAATAAGTCTTAATAATTTTCAAATATTATAATCTTGATGACATAAATATTTTATGTGTATATAGTTCTTTAGTGATACACAGCACAATATATATGCACACATATATTTATATACATATATATCACTCTATCATTCTAAGACTAGACTAATTTATATTCTATGGAACCTATGAATACTAGAAGATATTTATGTATTTGTTGTTTTTGTTTTTCTTCCTATTGCAATGTAAGTTCCTTAAGGGAGAGATTCTGTTTTTTTTGTTTTTGTTTTTTCAAATTTAATGTATATTCAGTGCATTTAACAGTGTTTAGCACTTTGAAGATGCAAAATTAATCCCACTTGGATGAATGAATAAATGTATAAATGAATGTGAGCTATATTTTCAAGTGCTAAGAATATAAAATTTAGAAAAAAAATTAGAAGCTTGGCATAGAAGTATAATATTTGTATCTTTTTGAAAGCCTGCAAATAAAAATATGTTTTATTAGTTGTCATTGTCCTGAAAATGTACCTAAAGTTTTCATATTTTCAAAAACCTCTGTGAAGACGAAGTACCAGGATGGGTAATATATTTACTAGAAAACAACTTGTATTCGTCTGTTTTCACACTACTATACAGAACAGACCGAGACTGGGCAATTTATAAAGAAAAATGGTTTAATTGACAGTTCAGGATGGCTGGGAAGACCTCAAGAAACTTAGAGTCACGGTGGGAGGGGAAGCAAGCACATCTTACATGGAGGCAGACAAGTGAGCAGGAGCAAGAGAGAGCGACGGAGAGGGCAGGAAGGGAAAAGGAAAGAGCCCCTTGTAAAACCATGAGATCTGGTGAGAACTCACACACTATTACGAGAACACATGGGGAAACTGCCCCCATGATCCAGTCACCTCCCACCAGGTCCTTCCCTTGACACCTGGGGATTGTGGAGATTGTAATTCAAGATGAGATTTGCTGGAGACACAGAGCCCAAGCAGGTCACAACTCAATGTGTGTTCATCTACACAAGCAGAACACTTTGGTCAGCACCTAAAAACGGTTATGTATGGTCCCATCCAAAGGTGGTGAAAATAGCCAAAATAGGAACATAGGAAAATACCCAAGATAAAAGCTTCATAATTTTTCTCAGGGCAAATTGTAGATCAGAGTACGATTCAATCTAATGTCATTAGGATTTTATTGAGGCAGCTAGACCCCTTTTTCCCTCGGCCCTTAAGACTGCTGTATTATGCAATGACAGTTTCTTAAAATGAAAAAAGATCCATCCCACAAATTTTTTAAAAAATCAATTATCCAATGGGAAAGAGATGGATTACCATTGATTGCATCCTGCCTGTGTTAGAGATGATGGATGGCTGCAGTCATGGCATTGATCTTCGGGAACAGGCTTACATTGTCTTGCATGGCTTATTATGGGGCCACCCACTCAGAGGATGCATACAAACACAATAAATTTCACATTTTACATTCTATCAGGGTCTTTTTTGCTGCTCTTTTGCTCATATGACTCTGACTGTGTCACAAAAATTAAGCATTGTTACTTGCTTTTAAAAATTTGTTCAGATAAGATGAATATAAAGAACTTCTGGACAGGCAGTACAGTAGCAGGACGAGAGAACAGCCACGTAAACGATCTTCTGGCAGTGACTGCAGTTTGTTTCTAAGTGAAGTGTCTGAAAGGTCATCTTGTAACTCAAACAAATCCTTCACGTTTTCAAATAACCAAGGGATGTGTGAGATATTATACGTTTATTCTAACCCGCACCATTTCAAGATGATAAATATTAGCAGTTCAGTTGCAGTTTATACACTCTATGAAATAATACATATATAATTTTTGACCAATGATGACTTACTTGTTTAGTGGAATGTATTGTGACTTCAAGAAGACAATTTTCAATTAACTTTATTTCAATTGTATGTCCTTCCTTGAAAAAATGTATTTCAACCTCATCTACTATTTCAGGAATCACAGAACTCAGGACTCCTAACAAAAGTCATTACCGGTTCTACGATGTGTCAAGTTGCACCGACGTGTTTACTGAATTCAGAGGCTGGGTTACACAGCCATCTCTTTTGCTCACTGATCTACTGGCTAACGAGCAAAACTGCCAAATGTACATTTAGGGGGTGCTTGTTGGAACTATTTTAAGCATTGTGATGCCAAGTAAACAAAGCAAATGTTCACTTTTCTTCATAGGCATAGTAGTTGTGGTGCTGTTTACACAGTGTAAGGATGATACAAATTTGATGAGTACTCATAAAAAGGAAATATATATCTTTTTAAGAAACTCACCTAAGTCAATAAGGCCATTCAGCTGATATCAAGGTTTCTTTGTTGTTTATTAGTATTATTATTATTTTTGTTTTGCAAATGTTAGTAAACTAACCTTTTAACTAATGGTTAAAGGAAGGTTAATTTAACTAATGGTTACAGGAAGGAGTAGAGCACTTCATAAAGAAAAGAACTTTGCTAAGTTTACCACAAGTAGTAACATTTCTTGGTAAGTATGTATGGAAGAGTCATATAAGCTGTTCTATATTTTGAAATAGTTTTTGACCTAGACTATGATCACATGAAACTGCCCTTGAATGAATGATCTTTCCTTAAACATAACAACGAAAAATAACAAATAATTGACCGTTTGGTGTAGATAGGTATTAACCAACACATCTTTTTTATATATCTATTTAAGACATTTGGAAAGTAACATATTTAATGCTCAGTTATCTTAAGCTAGATAACTGAATAGACATAATAGTTCTAAACTGAAAATTTCCATTTGGGGGCACAGATAAACAACATAGCCAAGAGTTACTATCTATCCTGTAAAAAAGTATATGAAAATGAAAGTAGATAGAAACAAACTTCCCCAAGACTCTGTGAGTCTTCATATTTTCTCTGTGTGACACTGGGAAGACAACCCTCTATTGTTTGTTGAGTCTTAACAAAATTAACCCTAAATTACTACCTGAGAAAATAGAATGAAGCACAGGACAGGGTCAGCCATATTTGGAAATGGGTCTGAAATTAGGTGATAGCCAAAAGGTACAAAATAGTGAATCTCCAACTCTGGATAGTTAATTTTGAGCCCACTTTGAATATAGTCTCATAAAATGGAAATGGAAACCTGAAGAAGAGGAAACATACACAGAAGAGGGTAGAGGGGCTACAAGGAAAAGAAAGCGTGTGAACACAAATGCATTGCTGGGAAACACTGAGGCTGGTTCAAGAGACATTGGAAAGGCCTGTTTTTTGTTTGTTTCTTTCAACTAAAAATTTCTGATGCAAATAGTGAGAATATCATAGTAAACAAAGGATCTGATGGATTCATAGGATAATAAAGATAATTAACTAAAGTATATAAAGCACTCCAGTGGAGGCCGGCTATTCATAAATGTTGGATGTTATAATAAAAATGTGAATTTTTTCATCTGGATTTTTCATAGCTAGTCCCAATATTATATGGAACACTCCAGGAAATTGAGGAAATATATGCTGTATTATCATATTAGTAAAAGTTGACCTGCTGACAGTTTGGCAATCAGAAAACATATTAATAGATAATTTATATTCACTATTTTTATTTAAAAAACTGTTATGATAAACTAGCAATCCAAGCATGTAGATCTCTACTAAAGAGGAAAAACAAACCTTCATTGGATGCACATGTTTCAGAGATCACCTACACTATCTGCTTTGTTTCTTATACTGTACTATCTCTATGAAGTAGAAAATATTACTACCATGTTTATCGGTGATAAAACACTATGACTCAAGCTACACAGAGCTACTTACACAGTATCAAGAAATTATACTTTAAAATTTAATTTTAAATCCTTTGATGGTGTGAAACATCTCAATTTCTCACTGAAAACAGGAGTTTGTATTGACTTTGTATCATATAAATGCCATTGTACCCTAATTCTGAAATGTAATATGACTAAATCGGTACCTCTTTTCTAGGGCACTATATATTTTTTTCTTTTCTGGGCACTATGGAGACATTTGGTCATATTTACATTACTTTGGTATCCTTGAAGAATATACTAACAGCATTTTTCTGAAAATGAGCACTGCCTTTTTTGACTGAGATGACTGAGTGTAATGTTGCTATCATCCCTCCATGTAACACTCTTGTTCTTCAGGCACTGAGTGCTTGATGGAAACTGTAAGAAATACAGCCCCTACCTTCAAGGAGCTTATTTTTGCCTGGACATTAAACCAACTTATTTCCTGGTGAGCAATTCTTCTAAGTCTTACAGCATTGAAATTGATCAGTCTCATCTTAAAAGGCTTCTTTTACTCATAAGACCATCTGGAAACTGAGAGATATACACATAAGTTGCATTCTAAAGAGCAGAGTCGAGCTCACACCAGAAGCCTGCTGATAGAGTGGAAGGCTGGCAAGTGCTGATGTTTACCAACAAACAATATCCTTTGTAATGGGCTTATGGGGGGGAATAAACATTGGCCATTTGGATGCACTAACCTGCCCCTCCCTTTTAAAATATTGATGCTTGTCCTGTAGGCACTAATCATCCTCTGTTGTGGTTAATTGGAGGCACTTAGACCCACTGCTAGCTTTTTGCTGTGATAAATATTTAATCACAGAGGGGAATGCTTCTTTTTGAGAACACACATCAGTCTGTGACTCTTGAAAACAGAACAAAGGGCACTGCTACCTGGAAGGAGCCTTCATTGCCTAGTCCAGGGTTGAGAAAGGCCCACCTAATTACCTCTGCTGAGAAGCACCAGTCTCCTCACTGACTGTCTGACATTTAGACATTTCTCCCCGCACCCCTTCTCGCTGGTGTGAAAAGGAGCTGAATACAAAATGAAAGTCCACTTTCCTAGTGAATTTCCTACCCATCACAAAGTTAGGCCATGGATATGTGGTATGTCACTCTAACGGTGGCATTTTTCTCTCCAATTAAAAATAATGGATGGAATTGGTCTGTCAGCCTGCATGGTATTCCTGTAGGGAGAAAATTAGTTGGTATCTCTACAGAGCTATTGTCCACTAATTTGAAGTTCAAGGTCTGAATGCGATCCATCTCTGTGTCTCCCCGCATTTCAGTGTGTCATTGAGAATCCGCGTTTCCCACGGGAAGACTCTGACAGGCACCACAGGTGAACCCATTTTTCCTGGAACAATTTTCATGCAAACTGGGAGTGAAAGTGAAGAAAGATGATCACATCTTTCAATTATTCAACTGTATTTCCTGGAACAGTCTTCTGAATTTGTCAGTAGCTGCTTCATCACTGGGATGTTAATGTATTATATTGGCCAATTTTAGATGACAATTACATTTTGAGAATAACAACAAAAAAAAGAATTTCTTAATATATGAGATATTAGAAGAAAAGATAGAATATTCAGCCAGCATGTGGTCAAAGGAAACAAACTGTTCTACTTATGTGTGTATGTATCCTCTTTATATATTGATTCCTCAGTTTGGAGAAGCATATACAAATTCTTGGTTTGTCCTCTATTCTTGGTAGAAAAAAATGCTGACAATTTTAAAATTGGATACAAAGAGCTGAAGAGGTGCAAATTACATTTAATTAAATCTTGCAAGCCAAAGGTGATTTTTAATAGCTAAAAACATTTCATTCCTCTTGAATCACTCCTCCTTAGCCTTCAGGCTCTTCTCTTTCAAAGGGAGTGGTATTGCTGAGGCAGACAACTTTCTTTGAAGAGAATTATGTCTTGGGTTATAAATGGAGTCAATTTTAACTACTGTTTGAAAATCACCATTATATCCTCATCTTTAAAGATAGCAAAACAAATCTAAAAGCAATATAAAAGAAAAAAATAATAAAATACTAAAAGGATAAAACAAATTATTTCAAGACATAACCAATAACCCCAAACTCAGCAGTCCTGCAATAACCAGAACACAGCTAAGACAAAGCACTGGGAAGGGGGAGTCTGTATAGAGATTTTTAACTTTATATTACGTAACATGTTTGCATTACAGTTCGTTAAAAATGTACTGAATTACCTTCAAGCTATGAGCTTCAGTTTCAAACATATAGCATGAGTAAAGATAAATTTGCAATAAAAATGTCTTTAATTCATTAGTTATGTTTTCTTATATTCAAGAAATATGTTTAATATGTTTATACATTTGCAGCTAAAATACTTAGATACTTATGTTGCTTTAATTCATTTAAAAATTATATCTTAAACATTTCTTTCATATTCTTAAGGGTCCTAGCATTTATTTTAAGGTTTACTTAACATTTCACTTCATCTGATAGTAAGTTAATTTTCATTTTTTCATAAGTACAGATAATTCTGCAATGAACATTTGTTCATAAGTATTATATATCTTCCTCTACTTATGGATGTTCAGGTAGATAGCCTCAGATAGGATCTCACAAATTTAAAATCTATCTCAAAGTTGCAAGAATAATAATAATTAGAGACTTGCTACCTTAACTGCTACTCAAGAAAATACTGAAAAACAACTGTGAAATTGAGAGGAGTAAGGAAAAAACTGGTCAGGCAAGCAATTAGGATGGGTCTTCAGTTGAATTCTTTGGTTCTTTTGGTTGAAACCAAAGAACAGTCCCCAGGCACAGGTAAGGGATCTTGCACAGTAGGCCTTGCCTGAGACATGCCCACAGCCTCATAGATAAGAAAGGCTACACAGGAGATTGCTCAGACATGCCCACAATGCAAAACTTTGTCCCCTCACACATGCACAGTAAGGGGAACAAAGCAATATGGAGTAACTCAAGCTAAGGGCCCACAGGCAAACTAGGAGGATGGGGTGGAGCAACCAGAAATTATACAAATGAGATGCCTAGCCCGCATTGGTTTCTTAAAAAAGCCTCTGTATTCGTTTATGAAACTGAAACCCTTTTTCAGGACCCCTCTCTAGGGCAGACAGCTTTTTCTTTTTAGCTTATTTAACTTCTGCTCTAACCTCACCCTAGGAGGTCTGCATCCTTGATTTCCTCGGTCGTGAGACAAAAAAAAAACATTTGCTGGCACTCCAGATAATGAGGCTGTTTCAAAATATTTAGAAGGTGATCGTTATATACCAACTGCTTTTTGGATTTTTCCACTATCTTCTCTAGTTTTAACAGACTAGTGAACTACCCTGTGTCAGACAAAATCAAGTAGCACTTCACAGTAAGCAGTGAAATATGTATGTTCGTGAGTTCCACATTTAGTAAATATACAATGATTACCCTAAACACATCCCAAAGGTAGGAATGTAGGAGAGTAAATCTACCTACTTCAGTTGTCTAATTTTACAGACGAAACTGAGGTCCAGCTAAGAGAAGGGTCTTGTGAAAACTTTGTTTCCTGCTTGCCAGTTCATTAGTCTTTGGCCTGTAACTGTACTTCCCTTTCAAGGGGGCAAATAAACTAATTTCTGTATAAAAACGTGGTTTAATTTTCATTGTGTTTAGAGAAATCAGGTTATGGAGTCTGTGGATTAGATGTGAGTCTTTAATGTAGTAATGTTTTAAGAACTATGACAATGATACACATAACAGCAACTGAGAGATCTTAATATTATTTGATTTATAATGATCACAATTGAATTAGGATATAGTACCTTGTTTGGATTCCACAACTGATCTATAGGGTACTTCCATGAGAGAAAAATAAAAGTGATTAATTGTTGAATTTTCCTTATAACTTGGAAAAAACACATTAGCCTCTACTAAGCTTGGAAATAACAAACTGACTGTTTGAGGGTACTGACTTAAGAAGACTTCAAGTATAAAAAGGAAGATGACTCAGAAGATCCAGAGCTCTTACATATTACTGGGAATACCAAAATAGGAAGTGAATTTGAAATGGATCAGAAGGGACTTAAGTTAGACAGAACAAAACACAGTGTAATGGATTCGAAATACAACTTTACATTTTTTTATGCGCTAAGAAAACGTATTCCCAGGAGAACTAGAAAAGCCAAAAGAAAAAAGAAAAGGACAATATCTGTCTAAAACATTAGTGTAGATGTCTACAAAAAGAGAAGTTAGAGAATTCTGAGTTCCCATCCAATCCTCTCTAATTCAGATTTCAGTGACTAAAAATGCAAAATCTCCAGGCTAAGTATATCTCTCTAAGATATAAGTCTTCATATATTTAAGCTTAGAGCAATAAATCACATGCAGAATCCATACAAAGTCATTTAACTCAAAAATAGAAATAGTCTCTACTCTTTCAGAAATTATTTAGAACAAAAATGGAAAGGAATTTAATGTATAAAGTGAGAGATAGTTGCAAGGAAAATGACTTATGGCATATAAATGCAGATTTTTATGAGACACACACACATTCAGTAGATGGATTTATGACACAGAAAGAGTTTCAGACGGCATTTAATCTTATTTAAACAGGATACTGAAACACACTATTTTTTATTTACAAAAGGAAAAGCTTATTAAAAATAATACTTTTGAAATCAGACTCTCTTTTTCTAGATTAAACTAAAGTTAGATAATATTTTATGTGACACCAATCTGTTGTCATAGCTAACACTGCAAAGGGGAAATGAAATGGAAAGTTTTCAAGGAGACAGTTCTCTGGTGACACAATGTTCTTCTAAGCTAGCATTGTATTTCATTTCAAAACCCTCTCTCCACTCCTACAACTGCACCATTTCCACAATCTGTTTGACACTCCCTGTACCAATAGTGTAGGACACAATTACCTAACATTATAGGATGAAAGTACAGGAAATCTTTATTAGTTTCCTGTTTCTGCCATAAGAAATTTATCACCATCTTACTGGCTTAAAATAACATGAATGTATTATTTTACAGTTCTGGAAGTCAGAAGTCTGAAATAGTCACATGGGGTTAAAATAAAAATGCTTTCCTTTCTGGAGACTCTATAAAAGAATCCATTTTCTTGCTTTTTCCCCTTCTAGAATCTGCCTACATTCCTTGATGGTGGCTCATTTAAAGCTCAGCAATGGTGTGGGCTAGACGCTCTCACAACATGTTACTCTGACCTCTTCTCATTCATGCCTCTCCTGTTAAGTACCTTTGCGAGTATATTGGGCCCACCTGGATAATTAAGGATAATCACCCATCTGAAAGTCAGTGATTAGAAATTTTAATTTCATTTGCAACTTTAAATGCCCTTTGCAATGTAACCTAACATAGTCTCAGGTCCTGGAGTATAGCACGTGAGTATCTTTGGGAAGGAGAAGCGTTTTCCTGCTTCAGCGTGAAAATGGCATGCACGCTTGTGTGCCCATGCACGCACACACACATGCACACACATGAAGACACACATACGGGAAACTGAATCTACAAATAAACTTGGGGATCTTTCTCTGCCACAACTTTAGATAAAAAAGGAGTTTCCTTTTGCAAAACTGTGTGTCAAAACTAGGGTTGCTGACTCACATTTTAGCCAGATCCCTGTCTCATAGTCATTCTCAAAGCCAAAGTGAAAAAAAGAGGAAATTGATACGAATCCTGAAGAGTCTTTCGTGAACAGTGAATTTTCCTTTTCTTTACTCACTTTGAAATTCACTAGAAAGCTAATGTTGTGGACATGGAAGCTATAGAAGAAATTTGCAATAATGATATTGTTGTAAAAGTGAAAGGATTCTGTTAGTCAGTATGTTATAAACATTGTTATAGATAAAATTAAAAGGCAGGAATCTCACTGAAATAATGTATCAATTCAACTATTTTATGCGACATGCTCAGGAATACAAAGAACCTGGAAGAAAGACATGTGGGTTGAATTAAAGTGGTGGGCAGCCCTACTTAGGGAGGTAGTCTTGGTGTGAGCAAATGGCCAAGTGTTTGATTAATGGGAAGAGAGCTATAAAGAAATACATATTTTTAATGAAGATAAAAATAGCTGAACCACTTTCATATTGTGGTGTTCTTGTTTGTTTCACCGGCGATTCCTCAGGAATCTCGTCCACACTACCCTATGGACTAAAAGGAAAAGCTCTTTAAGTATCTTTGAAAAGGCTTCCATGCTTTTCTAGTTGCATTTTAGTTGACCATCCATGTCATGTCACACTGGATGATGTGCGATTTGGATCTTTTATGATCTAGAGCAATTCACTAAATCTAATTCCAGAGGATCTAGCAAAGGCAAACTTTACATTTCTGACTCACTAGATAAAGTCTGACCATATATTAAGATACTAATGGCTCTATCAGTAATTTACTAAAACTGGCTTTTATGGATAAAATGGAATATCATGTTGAGTGATAGTGCTCTCTATAGTCCTAGTCAGAATATCCGAGAGAGTACCATTTTTTTAGCATTATTATCCAGTCATTCTTAAATCCAGATTGAGACTCACTGTCAGTGTTTTTTTAAAATTCTACACCAATAAAGACATTTAAAAATGTTCTATACAATCAAATAGATTAATGATCAGTGCTCTATTTCTACATCCAAGAAATGGACAGTTATACCAAATGATAATGTTCATCTCCTTTACATCCCACAGAGCACATGACATTTTAAAAATTATCCACAGTTATTACAAAGTATATATTTTTCACATTTGCTTATGTTTGTATATTAGATTCAGCATGTTCGTAAGATGCAGATTATGTTTTTAAATGTGTGATGCTCTTTGAAGGACATCAATAAGAGCTGATGTATGAAGTGATTCTGATATGCAATCTAAATACTAGTGAAGATTACAGAGTCAAGACAAGAATCAGATATATGCACTGAGAATAGTAATTTTTGTTTTTGTACAAAAAATCAGATATATACACTGAGATATATGCACTGGGAATAGTAATTTTTGTTTTTGTGCAAAAAATCAGATATATGCACTGAGAATAGTAATTTTTGTACATTTTCTATGGGTAAAGTTTAAACCTTTAAAGAAATATTAAGATCTGATAAACAGTCTACTTTCATGAATCCCGCAAATTCATCCCATGACATGCTCTCAAGTGAAGAATGAATGTCAGTGCTTTTTTTTCCATGTGAAAAATATTTGGGCTGCACAGACAATCAGGAACAAAGCAAAACATGGCAAACTTGTGTTCACAACATTTTTGGTTTTCTTTAACATAAAATGAAATGTCTTGGCATTTAAATTCAAGACAAATTGATCAATTATTAAGAGTGCCTTGTAGTTTTTATTTAAGATTCCTGAGTGAAGTCTGTCCTTAGAAGCTTCCTGCATTTCCTGAGCAGGGTCCTTGCATGTCCTTAATGCATTCCACCATCTAAACAAAAAATTCACTTCATTTTTGGAAAATATATATTGAACAGTATTGAAATCAGTGAAGGGCCAAGATTAATTTGGTGTGTCCTTTTTTTTTTCCTTGCAAATTACTTATTACTTTCTTATCTTCACAGAATATTCAGGATACAATTATAGGGACCGAGAGTGGGGTTTTTTCGTGTCCACCTCATTCACCATTTTGTGTTGAGAAAAACACGTTAGCTATTAGATATTTATTACCTAGGTGAGTTCTGTCTATTAGAGTAAACCAGTGCAAACTAAAAGGGGCAAGTCCTTGAAGTTATTATGTTCTTGATTGGAAAATAGCAAATACACCCTAAACTCTTGCTCAAGAGACCATTTGTTGGTGTTGTGTGTGGCAGTAAGGATCATCGTCCATGGCTCAAAGGTTAACTGGGTTGGTAAATTGGGGCTCAAGTTACCATCACTCAACTGTGTTTATTGGATATTCCTTGGAGAAGGTGTAAGGGCCAGCATGCTATATTCTGGTTTTGAGATACTGGAGAGCAAAGGAGGTAAAAGAAATAGAGGAAACTGAGACAGAGCAAGAGAACACTGATGCAAATGTCACTTTTTAATGTGTTCTAAAATGTAAACGATGAATATGGATACCTTGGCTGTCGACATAGCCTGAATAGTTGCCACATAAGTTACTGACATTCAGCCAGTGCCTATCAGCATAAAAGCACAAGGAAAAAAATGTTTTGAGAAGTTAAAGTGCACAAATGTCTGCACACGCTAAGCTATGCTTTGTACTGGGCAGCTTTGCTCATTAAATTTCAGGACTTTTAACAGAGTTAGGACTAGATAAAGATTATTTTTTCATTGAAATATATGAATGGCTGCCTTCAACACATCATATTTTTCCAGAAATATAGGTGTGCTTTTCTGGAGGGACATCTAATATATGCAAACTTGGGTTTAAAAGTATATAATCTGAGATGGAAAACTATGTGCAATCATAAAATAATGCCCTTAAGTATAGCATTTAAGCTGTATTGAATTTCCAAACTGAATTAACTATTTTAAATTTCAGTAAAAGCATGCTATAGCCACTGGAGTCAGTCTGTCTATCTGTCTATCTATCTTTCTATCATCTATCAATCATCTATCATCATCATCATCATCATTTTCTGTAACTATTTTAGCTCTTTGATGCTTATTTGCTATTAAGGTTCTAGGCATTTTATACCTAGAATACATTCATTTATAAATAATAGATTAATTTATAAAATAATACTTTGTTATGTACAAGCTTTACAATAATATTGTAAAATCCTAATTTATAAGAAAACTGACTCTCAAAAAAGAAAAGCAATTTGCTGAGAGCCACACAGATAATGAACATCGTGATTCAAATACTCTGGCCAAGACATGTTGAAAGCAGTCTGCCTTCCACAAGGGACAGCTTCATCTAAACCAAAAGAACAGAAAGGAAAGGTAACTCTCTTCATAAATTCATCTATACTTCAATTCTCTTAGGGCAAATACACTTTTTATCTCGATTTAGTCAGATCAGCTTTTTGTGGAAACAAAATTTAAAGGAGAGCTACTAACGAATTCCTATTTGTGTTGTACTGGGGCCATATGGCTTAAGATACTTATGATATAAAAATACAACATTGTTAAAATACACTTACTAAATGTATTTTTTTCTCCTCCTCCTCCAAGTGGAGAAAAATGATGTGTCATCAGTATTGACATGCTTTTACTATACTGTTATTCCTGAACCACATGGAAGGGGGGATACAATGAAGGTTCATTTGTTATATGCCTACAACAATAGATAGATTTAAATGGCTTCTCTCCATTATTGTATTCACAGCAGATTTCCTATTGTGTGATATAACATGACATATACAAGCAAGGAGAAAAATTCCCAATCTGATTTATCTTTTTTAGGGGGTGAATGTTAAGCAGTATGTTTTACTATCTGTCTTGGTTTCGTATTGTTTTGAGATACTTTATTGTAAATGGTGTGCAATTGTTCATTTCCAGCTTGTTTTTAATCTTAACACAAAGAAAAAAGGTCATAGTGGTCATTTCTATACTTTATCAGAAACATCCAGCCAACTCAAATGGATTTATAAGACAGTTGTGTACTTTTTGTTTTTCTGAATCTTTATATAACTTTAACTCTAAAAAAAATACCCTAGAAAGAAATCATTTCCCAAAGAATCAGTTAGGAAATCTTTATATTTCATTGAAATTATTACTATTCTTAAGACCAAGACACAGATGATCAAATATTATGATTTATACCTTAGTTCAATGATTTTCCCATGCAAACCTCCTACTGCTAATTTTTTTAGAACCTCTGATAATTGATAATTGTTAAAAGCACATTTAGGAGAAATGAGAATAGCCAAGAAGAGCTTGAAAATCATTTAGATGAAGATGATCAATTATACAATATTCCATGCAGCTTAAGTACAATCCTTTGTTTTTAATGATATATTAAACTTCAGTTATTTAAAATTTCTACTTATTTTTATTGTGTACATACAGAAGGAGTAATTGTATTAACAAAACAGCAGACTGTGTGTATTGCTGCAATCTTCTGACAATGGGTTTGCTTATATAAATAAGTACAGACACGCTAGGCTCAGGGGGATCGCCACCGGTAAGTGATCAGTCTTCAAGTGGAAAGAGCTGACAAAAAATACCAAGCTCTCTCCCCCTTTGTTAAATCAATATTCTTGAGTACAAAGTTAAAACTCCAACACTCTGCCTAGGAAATACCTCTGCAGCAAAAGCTTAATGGTTGAAAATGATGAAGTATGGCTTTGCCACATTCATACACCCATGCATTTTTCATTTTCAAAGGATCATGAAATGCAGTTTGTGATTTTTAGCAAATGGCATTAGGAACTTATTCAAGTATACTGTACAGACTGATAATTAAGAAGTAAAAAATAGTTTGGATTTTTAAATAAATAAGAGTATAATTGGATTATTTATAACATAAAGGATAAATGCTTGAGGTGATGGACACCCCACTTAGCCAGGTGTGCTTATTATACATTGCATGCCTGTATCAAAACATCTTATGTACCCTATAAATATGTATGCCTAGTAAGCATGTACAAGAAATAAACATTTTAAAAAATGGTTTGGAGAACATGGACCAAAATATATTGTCATACTTCTTGGAACTCAAACTAGAAGTCTTCAAAGATCACATTAACCATCAGCTTCAAAGAGATAAAACTAAAGTTATTCCCACTGGCAGAAAAATGAGCATCTATTTATGTAACTGGTGTCTGTCTGATCACACAGGTTATTCAGCCTCATGTCCCAGGAACCCCAGTGACAGGACTGATTAAAAGTCAGTGTTTTGGATTGGTTATTGGGTGTTGGCAAGGCAAGTAATAATTTTATCATTTGAGGAAAAGGGATCAAAAGTGAATTAGAGATCTAATTAACAGGAAGCCAGGACAGTAACTATAAAGGAGTCATAACAAAAGGAGATGCAGTCCAAGAAGCAGACAATGCAAGCTGAGGGAAGAGGTTAAGTCCAGGACTCGAGAAATCAGTGTTCTGAGTGTCTACGGCACAAGAGGGAACCATTCATGCGGTAGGCAGAGAGTGGTTCTTATCGCAATGGATGCATGATACGGAGGTTCCAAGACACCCAACCAAGTTCTGGAACGGAAAGGGAGATAGCTCCTCTTCCATAAATCTACACGAACACGCCTGGCCATGCACACATGTGCACACATGGGAGAAGATGTGCACACACACACTCACTGATACTACATGAACTTGGCTGTGCCCTGAGCTGTTGCACTCTCTTCGTGTCCCCAGCTGTCATCTATCTGCTACTCCCTCAGGCCCAATCCCCAAGGGAAAGTGGGGCTGGAAGTATCATGTTGCCCGCGGCTTCTGTGCCCTGCTGTCTAATGTTGAGCAGGCAAGATCATTTGCAAAAAGCTAGGGTTACTGTCCTCAGTACTGGAAATGACTCCAGCACAGAGCTGTTGAGCGTAATTCATAATACAGTAATGTGTTATTTGAGGAATAACATATTGAGAAATAACAAAAATGTGTTATTTGAGGAATGGACATCTTATGACCATATGAGCTAGCAGAGACCTTGGGTCAATTTCATGGTCTCAATATCCAAGAACAGGTCACAGATCCAGGTACCATTAGAAAAGGAGATGGTTAATAAGAGTATTAGGCATCATTTCCAGGTCAGCTCACAGATGTGGAAATCATTTGCTTAAGGGCCTTGTGTAACAGCTCTGCATACTGCACAACTGTTTATTTCTGTTTTGTTTTCTATTCCTTAGGTATGTACTCTCTTACCCCCAGAACAGATGCATAGTCTTCCTGCTACCTGGAGACTTCTTTCCACTTCCCTGTCTTCTGCTTCCCCACCTAAATCCTTTCCTTCTACTGAATGCTTAAACATACTTTAGCTTTAGGCTCAAGAACCATGCCTGATGTGTCCAGTGGAGGTCGACGTCCTTTATTATCAGAACATAGCAGCCTGTTCCTTTCTTTCACATCAGTTTGCAGCCACACGTGCACTGGGTGGTCTGTTGGCAAGTGAGAATATGGAGGGGTTGCAAGTATTTATGACAAAGTCAAGGTAAGACTATGAGAATGAATTCATCAGAAATGGTAGAGTACAAAGTCAAGGAATGAAAAGCCAACCTATAGGAAGAGTCATCTCTGTGCATATTCAAACCACCAAGAGCGATGATGGAGACAGTTCTGGAGAGAGAGATAAAGTGAACCAGGAGCTCAACTCCTCAAAGAACGAAGTTCTGTGGCTCGAAGAGGGGAAGTATGTATCTGCAAAACCAGAGGGATGGTTGATATTGTCAGATGACATGAAAGTCCACGGTGAGTGATTACACGGTAGAAAGAAGAACAACGGTCTGAAAATGGTGATAAGCAGCAAGGAAGACATCGCATGAACCGCCCCCAAGGGTATGAGAAGCCGTGAGAATGCTGTAGGGAAAGCAGCTGTGTGAGGAGAGTCAGATTTCAGTCACAGCAAGAAGATAAAGGGAATGTTCAGAGGAGCAGATGGTATGGGAGGGTTCACCAACCATCGATTTCGAGTTCCAGAAGCTCTGTGATTTAAGGTAACACGTGTGGGCAAGGTGGGAAAGATAGTCAAAAAAAGGCTCAGGTCTGGGTGGTATCAGGATTAGAGTTAAAGGGATGAGCAGGAGTTCTCAGCTTCCATCGGTGACCTCCACAAACAGGACAAGGTGTGTGATGAAATTAAACCCAACTAAAGTCCACACAGTTCTAAGACTGTACATGTGGAGAAGAGGGAGGGCTGTAGGGTGTTCTTAAGACAGGAAGAGTTCTCGGATACCAACTTGGCTTCTGCTAGTAGAGGTGAGGTTTCTCGAAGAGAGATGCTCATACTTTGAATATCTAGACAATCACGATGCTGCCGGCCAACGGTAGTCTGCAGAGGCTCTACTCCAAATATGTGGGCACCCTCTACAGGGGGCAGGAGGTCTTAGTTTGGGTCATAAACTCCCTTTCAACTGTTACTGATGGCAGCCCTCAGGGTGGTAATTGTCCAATAACTGGGAAGTATGACACTACTTTGTTCTATGTTCTGGTAATGCAAAAGCTGACTTCACGGTTTCCAAGGCCCTTCATTGTGTCTTTGGTGCTGAAGCCCCTAGATGAACCAGCTAAATTCAATTCCAGAGTAATAAACAGGCTTAATTTCTTTTTTATCAACAGCGTCTTCATGTGACAGCATGTAGCCTCCCTGCTGTATATCTCCTAGGCATCATCAAACCCGTCCTGCCATTGGAATTCTGATTCCATGAACACCTTCCTTGTAAACTGCCTATCTGAATTCACCTTTTGTTTATTATTTCTAATCTTTTGACTTTCTTTTCAATTAGACAATCCTGACAACAATACTGGGCTCCCCCGCCCCCCACCGCTTCCCCATCACCCCACAATTGATTATGGCTGGATTTGATTCATTAGTACTTTCTACTCTCTGAAAGTAAAGCAGAAGAGGGCTGTGTTTTCTGTCTCACTGAAGTTCACCTGGCTCAGCCTATCTGTGATGTACAATATGAGCCTTTCCCTAAACAGTCACAGAACTCTTCTCTAAATATAGAAGATGTGACTCTGGTGCAATACACTTCATTTGCTTCCATGACTGAAGTCTACCCAAAGCAACTATAAAACAACAACAACAAAAAAGCCCCCCAAATCCTGTAGGGTTATTTTTATCTGGGTATTTATTTTTAATAAAGATTTTTGTGTTTTCAGTGATCATCTTTGCATGGACAGTTTGCTAAGTCAACAAAAGTATGTTAAATTTAGATGAAGAAATAAAATCTTTCTAATTTCTAATCTTTGTTTTTGAAAACATTTGAACTGTTCACATTGCTTGCTGGTGTCAATGACTTAATTACTTGTGCTGTGAGAGAGGATTTAACCCAAAGCAGCTACTTAAAACTTGCTATAAGCCGTGTATCAAAATTTTATAAATCAATTTTTAGATAATGTTTACTAAATCTGGGATTAGAGGCAAATTGTGTTTAAGTATTCTTTTTAATTCTCAGCCATAATTCTCTAGGGTCATCAAGCCTATTATAGATGGCTCACTAGAGAAATTAAAGAAAACTGCTTCCAAGTTTTCTTAACTTGCCCAAATGGCCAAGTTGAGTATTCAAAGCCAGAAACATTTAAGATGAAGCAAAAAAAAAATTGAAAGAACGAAAGGAGGATTATATTGTGGGTACGCTGATAAAGAAAAAGTAATATGAACTGCCTTGGTCCCCACTCTTCACTCAGGCCTGGTTCCAGGACTTTATTCTCCAGGGACCAGGCATGCTTTTACTCCAGGTATAAATGACTGATAAAGAACATGGTACTACTGGCTCTTTCTGAATTATGATTCCGGTTCTCCTAGAATTTTTCACTTGGGGTAGAGGGGAGAGATCACTTCATCTCGAGGTTTCACCTGAATGATTAAAGTAATAAATTCAGCAGTTTTACTTCTTTATCAGGACTTACGTGTTCATTTATTCAACAAATATTTACTGAACATTTATCATTCATTCATTTACTCAACAAATATTTACCAAGTGTCAACTAGGTACCAGGCCTTTTCCCACGTGCTAGGAACATAATGACCCATGATCTCAGACACAGTCACTCTTCATAAGTACCTTGAAGTCTAGTGGAGAACACAGTAAACACAAAAATAAGTGAACAATTAAAAAGACAAGGTAAAATTTTCTGCTACCGCATTTAGCAGCATAAATTTTCCTAGCCTGAGGAGCCAGGGGATGAGAGAACGCTTACTCGAGGAAATGATCTCAGCAATGAATAAGGATTGTACCTGCCAGGAAAAGGGGCATGCAATTGGCAGGTATAAAAGTCTTGAGGTGGGAAGTAGCATGGCATGATGAAAGAAGGAAATAAGACAGTCAGCAACCAAGAGAAACTGGAGTAGAAGCCTGCTAGAGACCTGAAATGTATCTCCCCAAAATTCACATGTTGAAGCCCTAATCTCCAAGATGACTGGCTATATTTGGAGATAGGGCCTTTAGGAGGTAATTAAGGCCAAATGTGGTATTAAGGGTGG
This sequence comes from Plecturocebus donacophilus, assembly GCA_004027715.1. Taxonomy (NCBI): domain Eukaryota; kingdom Metazoa; phylum Chordata; class Mammalia; order Primates; family Pitheciidae; genus Plecturocebus; species Plecturocebus donacophilus. The sequence continues at coordinate 108,980 of PVKP010000819.1, read as the reverse complement.
GATCTTAACTCCACAAGGTCTGTGTATTAAGAGGAGAAATATACCTTCTCTCTCTCTCTGGCCCCCTCTTCTCCCCACTCTCCATCATTCTACCTGCATGCGTCTAGGAAAGGCCCAGTGAGGACACAGCCAGAAATCGAAGCCTTCACCAGATCCTAAACATTCTGGCACCCTGTCCAGGACTTCTGGTCTCCAGAAATGTGAGGAAACAAATTTCTTGTTTAAGCCAATGGTATTTGTTATAGTGGCCCAAGCAGATGAAGACAGAGGCATATACTACAATGCCTTACAGGCTGTCGATCCTATGAGCAGGGAGAAGCCATGTAGGTTACTTTGGCCATGGTGGGCACAGAGGCTAGGCAGGAGTTGGTGAGAGATAAGTGACGGGATGAGATTCGACTTTGATGACAGAGGGAGAAATGACTGAAAGGAGGAAGAATGAAGGCAAGGAGATCAGGTAGGAGGTGACTGCATAACTCAGAAAAAGGATGATCCTTGTCTGAAGCAGGAGTTACACCTTCATGTATGAATTAGATAAACAGTAAAAAACAGATAGACAAACTTGGATTCGAGTGGGGTTCTGAGTCTGAGAAAGGCGGTGGAAAGATGCTTCCACTGCACTCAACGAATGGTGGTAGCATTTACTACGATGAGGGGCACTGGAGGATGGGTAGCCTGGGTGGGTGCAGAGGTCAGATTATCGATTTAGTTTAGGCACGCTGATTTGACTTTATACAGAGACACAGAGTATATCATCTCACTGCTTACTTTTCATAAGTAAGCATAAGTAATTCTCTTACATTTTATAAGGGAGAGCTGGACTGATGGAAAGAATCTGAGAGTTACTATCAGATAGATGCCAATTGAATCCATGGATTTAAATCAAATTGTCTAGCGGCTATAAAATGAGAAGTGAGGGGGGTATATGATGGAACCTTGAGTAACTCCCACACGTGAAATGATTTCAATTCTTTATGCCACTGCCCCCACTCCCAACCTTTTGCCTCTCTGTACACACACACACACACACACACACACACACACACACACACCCTTCTAACTTAAAAGAAGGGCTCGATCTCAATGTTTTCATTATTTATAAAGTTGTCCCATTTGAAGTGGGGGATACTCACTGTCAATATATTTTGAAGGTCAAATCACTCTAACTGAAGCAAAAGGTACCTCTTACCTGCTATGCATTTGTTATAATGCTCAGTGCTTCCTCTCTCCAAGGTGACATAATAGTGTTTGGAGGTAAATTTTCCATAAGAAAATACTAAGACTTGTGATCTGTTTCCTTGTGATGGGGAAGGAGCGCTTCAGGGATGCCGCAAACGGGGCAGGCACACCCCTTCTCTGAAGCGGTGCTTCCTCTTTCAGAAAAAATCCATTTTTCACCAAATATGTGGTGTTTATGTATTTATATCTCAGTTAATTTTAGGTATCTCCCAAGACAGTGTAGTATCTGATCCTAAAATGACTGAGAAAATCTTAAAAGTTCTGGAATTCTCTAAAGGATGAAAGTCATCCTGTGGCTTTTAGCTCATAACAGAAAACAGTAATTAAATAATTAGGCCTATTTTAAAGCTCCTTTATACCCTTGCATCAATTACAAAGTGGAGCCTTAATAATTCTCATCATGAATTAAGTCTAAGCTCCTCTTCAGGGCAAGGCCTTTCATGTTCTCACCCTGCTCTCTAGTTTCCTTCCTCTCCACTCCTGATGGCAATGTAAAACTTTACCAACAGCCAGTGAATTATAACAGCTTGACTTTGCCGAGTCCCTCTCTGGGCCAGGCTCACACTAGTCCTTGTGCCTGGAATAGCCTTTTCCTGCTGGTTCACCTGCTGCGGTACTCATGCGACCTGCCCTCAGGTCTCAGTGTGAGTGCAGTTCTTTCTCTGAAAACCCCCTATTCTCCTCGAGTTGGCCCTGAGACATCCCTTTCTCTGTATGTCTGTTATATCTTTTAAGTTCACCATTCTACTCTTCATAATGTAGTTATTTTATTTTATTTTCTACCTCTCTATGAAACAGAAGCAACATGAGGGCATGAATCAGGTCTCCTTTATTCTTTGAATCTCCAACACCCAGCATTTATTATTATTTTTTTGCTTACCCTATGGCCTGCAACCTACTGTATTAGTCTGTTCCCACTTCTGTAAAGTGAGAACTACACATAAAGGACTGCCTAGGACTGGGTAGCCTATAAACGAAAGAGGTTTAATTGACTCACAGTTACGCGTGACCAGGGAAGCCTCAGGAGACACACAATCATGATAAAGGGCAAACAAACACGTTCTTCCCATAATGGCAGGATAGAGAAATGCCCGGTAAAAGGGAGAAAAGCCCCTCATAAAACCATCAGATCTCATGAAAACTGTCACTAGGACAGCAGCATGGGTGTGACTGCTCCCATGATTCAATTACCTCCCGCAGGGTTCCTCCCGCAACACATGGGGATTATGGGAGTTACAATTCAAGACGATAAGCGGGTGATGACACAGCCAAACCGTATCATCTACTTAAAATAATAAAATAACAAACCATAGAACTGAATAGACCATCTGGTCATGCTCTGCCTTTGAATCGACAGATATCTGAAGTCACCTGTGTTAAAATTGTTTCCCTAAGAGAGTAAAAAAATCGATTTTTTTTTTTTGGATGGAGTTTTGGTCTGTTGGCCAGGGTGGACTGCAATGGCACTATCTCAGCTGACAGTAACCTCGGCCTTTCAGGTTGAAGCGATTCTCCTGCCTCAGCCTCCCGAGTATATACGCCACCATGCCCAGATAAATTTGCATTTTTAGTAGAGATGGGATTTCACCATCTTGGATAGGCTGGTCTCAAACTCCTGACCTCATAATCTGCCTGCCTTGGCCCCTCAAAGTGTTGGGATTACAGGTGTGAGCCACTGCACCTGGCCAAAAAAGGACCAATCTTGACTCATTTTCTAAAATATTTAAATATAAAAATGAAGATACCATTTGTTCATCTAGTCAACAAATGTTTATCAAGTGTCTCTTGTGTACCAGGCATTGTTCTGAGCTCTGAAAAATAGAAAAGAAAATGGAAAAGAAAGAAACATGGTCTTTTATCTTCCTGGAATTTAGTGAGATAGACATAAATGTATGAAAGAATTATACAAAGAAATGTAAAATGATAGCCGCGATAAGAGCTTTGCAGGATACTTTATGGACAATTGCTCGGTGCCACAGAAGTGAATAATAGAAGCTGTAGATCTCTTCAAGGATGGCAGGGAAGCATCCATGAGGAAGTGATGCTTCAGATGGTTTTAAACAGAGGGTAGGTGGTAACCAGCCTGAGAAGGGAAGAGGATGGGCACAGGGAGAATGAAGACAGGAACGAGGGGCACCCATCAGGCAGGCCTTTGCAGCAGTGGTGAGAATTTGGCTGTCCATTTTCAGAGCAATCACAAGCTGTTATGGCCACAATTTCTTCTTTTTTTTTTTTAGACAGAGTCTGTTGCCCAGGCTGGAGTGCAGTGGTGCAGACTTGACACACTGCAGCCTCCACCTCGTGGATTCAAGTGATTTTCCTGCCTCAGTCTCCCAAGAAGCTGGGATTACAGGCGTGTGCCACCGTGCCTGGCTAATTTTTTGTATTTTTAGTAGAGACGGGGTTTCATCACGTTAGCCAGGATGGTCTCGATCTCCTGACCTTGTGATCTGCCTGCCTCGGCCTCCCAAAGTGCTGGGATTACAGGTGTGAGCCACTCCACCCAGCCAGCCACATCTTAACGATGTGACTGTGAGAGTTAATGTTTATCTGCAGTAGAGCTGTATTTAATACATTAGGATGGTAAAATAGATTGAGTTTTTCTCGTACCAGGCACTATGCTGTGTACTAGAGATGAAAATGTGAACTAACACGGTTCCTGACTTCCAGAAGTTCATACTCATGTGGAAGAAAAGGTCTAAAAAAAAATTTGTGAGCATTTATAATAATAGAAGAATATATAAATTAAGAATGTAAAACAAAGCTGAAGTTTGAGGTCTACGAGGCTCAGGAAAGGCTACTGTCAGCAGTTGTTCTCTAGAGCAGATGTTGAAGAATGAACAGTTGTGTTTGCAGGCGGCACTGATCAGGCAGAAAGAACATGAGCAAAGCACTGAGGTACAGAACGCCACGGTGTGCATGTGTGTGGAGCTCAGAGTGCATGGCAAGTAAGCACTCCAAGAGCATAAACTACACAAAAAGGATGGACGAGGAAGGAAATCTGGATCTGGGCAAGAGAGGGTAAGTATTATTTGCTATAACATGAAGCTTTTCTTAAAAAAATGAAAACAAAACTTTGTTATAAACAGCTGGAAGGGAAGTGGGTCAAGCAAGGCGATGAGAACAAAACAGGAAACAAAGTCGATAGTATGATTTTTTTCTCCCATAGGCAAAGTTGCTGTGCATAAACATACTTTACTCTTGTGTTCTGGGAGTTTCAGAGCCTTTATCTGTTATGTCTTCTCTAGCTTCCTCTCTCTGATTTGCTACTCTCTGCTCTCTCAATGGCATTGACTTTTATTCTTTTTTAAAACCTAGGTCTCCCTGGTGCTTTGGAGAGGAGGTATTCAGTGAGAGAAGATTCATTTCTTCCTGCATTTCTTTATCCCTTTTGAATGCTAATTTCACATCCCTACTTTGTTCAAAGAACACCTGGCATTCTTCCATCAAATTTCCAAATTTCTCTGTAAATAACCACCTATGGGAATTTTATTGTCTACAGGACACACAAACAAAGGCTTTCTTGACAGTCTACCAAATGGGTGTGAGGTATGTCTATGATCAGACCACCTCCACCAGGAAACAATGAGTCAAGCTCTATGGGGAATGTTTGCAATTTTAAAAGGCACGTAAACCACATTTTAAAAAAATTAAATACAAGCTTTTCTTCTTGATATGTATAACTTTCCTAACTCTCAGTTAGCTTCATACCTTCAGGCAGGAAGGAAGAAATGCAATATTGGCAAAAAAAAAAAAAAATTCTCTAGAATTGGCTGGGAATGATGTGTTTCTGGCACTCTGAGATACTTAACACCTTTCAGAATAGAGGAAAAAGCTGCTTTGAAAACGTTTCAGCAAGGCACACATGGAGAATATTCCTGATGAAGACAGGCTGTTAGCACTGTATTTTATCACTGCCGTTCCTCCACCCAATTCCATCATTAAATATGCTGTTATTCTCCCATATGGGGTCAAAAGTCTAGAAACCAGCTAGGGTTTCTGCTCTGTTTCAAATAAACTTATTTGTAAATGGCATAGAAAAAGAGTTTCTTTCAAAACAAATACATATTTACAGATATGCATGGACTGGTATCAGTATTCAATTAGGCAGATGAGGATAGTACTGTATTGGCAACAGGCCAATACATACACATGGACAAAAAAAACAAAAACAGCTCATATAAAATAACCTAAATTGAGCTCACAATACTTCTCTATTTTAAAGAACTATTGTGTAACATTTTGCTACAGTGATATTTGATCTCTTGGTTGCATTATGATTTATTTTCAACAGGTGTACACTTTGACACGAAGAATCAGAGCTGAAATTGAGTGTGTTGGATTCCATTATTTGAAATGGACCATATTTGCAAAAATTATTTGTCCAGAGAGTGGTAGGCAGCACTTCAGATCTGATCTGATAGACTCAGTCCAAATTTTTAATGCCACACTTTGTGGAAAGTGATAAACAGCTGGGAATAATCAAATAAGACTGAACACAGCTCCAATCGTTTTTGATGAGCAGTTGTGATATAAAGTGAAAAAAATGCTGGGCACAGAGTCAGCAGATTTGGTTGTGAATTTGAAGTCTGCTTCACATATTAGATGCTTTACTTTTGAGCAACTTCCTTAAACTCTCTAAGCTCCAGTATTCTCAAGTGTAAAATGACGTAATGATGCCTATCTCAGAGTTGTTTTGAAGGCCTGAAAATGTTTTTGCATATTAAAGTACCTAGCAAAGACCTGGGGTACAGAAAGCTTTCAATAATTGACTCTATTGGATAAAACTATGAATGAGTTTAATTTGACTGTTGGGAAACACGTTTTTTCCCATATGAAACAGACATTGGCTTGCAAACCATGCGGGGCAACGGCTGAGATGAAGGCAGAGGAGCAGGGGCAGTCCGGTGCAGACCATGTGCTGGTGTCCTTACACGGTGTTTACAGAATGCCTGCTCTGTCTTGAGGTAAGAAAATCCTTCTGAAATCTCACCTTGGATTCTCAGTGTCATACTGGGCCACTCAGAGCCCAAGAAAACTCCCAGACTTGAAATTATTTGTTTCAATAACCATGAGATGAAATCCTGCAAAACAGGGAAAGCGTCAACTGCTTCTCCACAGATTAATCAAATACAACCCAATCTCACTAACACTGACCAAAAGCCTGCTTTGCACCAGGATTCTACTAAAAATAAATATATGCCAATAAGTGCATGATGTAATGCTATACGGAGCAACAAATAAGGTGTATGATAAAACAGATATGAGCTAACGAAGAGGAAGATGGTATTTTTTTTGGATGACATTATATTTGGAGGGCAGAGGTTCCCATAAATGGACATGTTTGAAAGCATTAGAATTTAAGGTCTAGAGTGAGTGAGCGGAGCATGAAATCACTAAAAAAATAAATAGATCCTGTCGTAAGCAGACATTCTCAATGCAGCTTTGGTACTTTCGGCCTCTTCTTTTACTCCCTTTTATCCATTTTCTCTTTCATTTTTTCCACCTAGAATTCCAATACAACCAAAACCTACATCTGCATCCTCTCCTGGTCTCTTCAGTCAGAAGGAAATTCCATAAGGTCAGTTAGATTAGAGTTGGCCCTGGGGAGGATCTGCACTGTACGAGTGGAACCCCTGGAATGGAAAATGAAATAAAACCATGTTCCCCAGTTTTCCCAAAGCCAGTGCTCCTGGGTGAAGGCCATTTTGGAGGCAGGCAGTGGAGCCTTGGGGATGGGACAGAATGTTTTCCACGTGGCCCACTGGGAGCTGGCTGCATCTCCAGAAGTAACTCAGCCCTGCGCTTTTCCCAAATGAAGGCTGCTGAAAAGGGGTGGCTTCCTCACAAGTGGAGAAGCGGGCTCAGGGTCAAGGGGCTAAATGAAGCCACTGAATGCTCAACAAAAATGGGTTCTAACATTTTTATAAATTTCTTTCTTTCTTTATTAGAGACAGAGTCTCACTATGTTGCCCAGGCTGGTCTCAAACCCCTAGCTTCAAGCTATCTTCCTGCCTCAGCCTCCAAGGTAGCTGAGACTACAGCACTTGCCATCACCTCCAGCTTTCTGTCATTTTTAGGCAGCACGATTCTAGGTTGATTTGGTAGCCATCATTGTGGAGAGGGCGTCCTGAAGAGGGCCAGGAAGAGGGGTGGTGCCTGGGGCCCATCGAGGGTCGTGAAACGCTGTGTTTCAGGAGCTGAGGGGGACAGTGGGGTGCTGTTACAAAGTCCTCTCTGAATGTTAATCCTACATTCCAAATTGATCCACAGAACACCTGACAGAAACCCATTCTTCCATTTCTATGACAGCAGGTTGAGATTCACGCGAGCCTTCACTTCCTGCCCTTCATTGCCGGATCCATGTACTTCATTAAGCTACTGTCATATTTCCTCCAGAGATGACTGCTTTTCAGTTCTGGGTGAAGGGACAGCTAAATATAATGGAGCATAAATCAATCTGCAAACATCTGCTCCTGGGCCTTTGGAAAGAAAGGTGCGGGAAGTGTACGTACATTTGTAAGCTCTCTGCAGCAAGGCTGAGTTTACCACAATGCTCCGATACCCTCTGGAGATCCTGGGACATGAAAAAGCCATTGTAACAGGACACAGGAAACCCTGCGTCTTCAGTGTCAGCCTTCAAACCATCGCATCGGGAAGCATTTCATTAAAGTTTTCTAGTAGAGGAGGTAACCTTGTGTTTTAAGTAAAATAATGTAAAACATATGTAGGAACTAATACCTAATGGAAGAATACATTACTGAATATCTATTCAAAACAACCTTGGTTCTACCAAGAAAAAAATATGATGGGACACTGTATAACTGTAGCCCCAGCATGAAACTCACATCTCCATGTTCATGACTTTTTTTTGTTTGCCTCTGTCTTTGTCTTTTTCTCTCTCTCTGAAAATAAGGCACTTCAGGTGTTTTAAAGCTACAGTTCTCACAAAAGACTTACACTCTTTTCACTGAAGTGCCTGCAAGTGTTGTGCATTTAGTTTCCGTTCCATTCCGTCAGCATGCCAAGACAAATCAATCTATAAGCATTACGGACTTTCTCTCTGAGTTATTGAAAATAAATGCTACTTCGTGGGAAAACTGCAAACCTGATACAAGGTACAGGTGATATATTTTAAGGCATGTTGTGGAAGTATGCTGAACCCTGTGAGCTGGGCTCATGGTTTTATATACTGCAGGTATAAAAGCCCTCAGTATGTTTGCTAGGAAATATGGAGGCCATTCAGAAGGGTGCTTTGCTACAGAGCATGCATTTTACATTTGTCTTCCTAAATCTTGCCAACAGTTACCGGTTATAAGCCTCAGGATAAATCTGCAATAGAATTTTCTGTCTTACTAGAAAATCAAATTGGCAAAGCGCTAGGCTAGTAGATAGGGTTTGGGGACTGCCCAGTCTAAATGCTGAAAATGAGTTTGGAGTACACATCTCTTATGATCTGTTTCAAAATCAGGAATATACAAACTTAATAAAGGAGAGAAAGTAAAAATCCTGCAGGACACATATCACAAGCCAAGAGCAAAGATGTTTTTCTCATTCCCGAACTGACCGAAGCAAGCCGAGTCTACAACACTGCTGCCCCCGCTCTCTCAATGCTGCTGACCTCTGAGAGGAGCTCAAATTTGGGGGACAGACCTAGGTTTAAACTCAATGCTGTCAAATCCTGAACAAGCCACTTTGTCTCTGATTCCTCAGTTATAAAACCTACCCACACGCTTTTTCTGATTACTAAATATGACACAGTAAATGACGTCCTGACCCGATGTGAGCACCACTTACTTTTCACTCTTACTTCTTGATTAGAAATTAGTCATACTTGCTCTCAAGGGACAAAAAGGAAGCAGTTCAACTAGTAATTGTTGAGCATTCGCTATATGCTAGAAAATGCTCTAAGTATAGGCATATAATTGTGAAGACTACAACAATAAGAAGAAGTAACATTTATCTAAGAGTGCCAGACACTAATCAAGGTACTTGATATAGTATTAAGTCTGCCTTCCAGGATCTCACAATTTAATAGGCACACAGGTGAGAAAATGAGCAGAGGCTGTACAGTATGATGAGGGCTAAGAGAGAGTTTGCTCAAGGGCCTAGGGGATCCTATTTCTGTGGTCAATTAATCAGAACTTGAGAGGAAAAGGAAGACTTCTTAGAGAAGATGTCATCACTATGACCTGCTTATGGGAAAGAGACAGCTTTACTTTAGGAATTTTTGGGTGGTGACAAAAAAAAAAAAAAAAACTCAGCAGATTGCATACTGTGCCCAGAAAAATGGTCTTTAGATCATTATGGTAAGAATGTGTGTGTGTGTGTGTGTGTTGGTACAGGGAATAGGGTGAATATGCAGATATAGAATACCCAAGATGCAGTCAATGGTACAGCTTCATACAGAGACAATGTTTAATCTATAAATCAAATAAATAATCAAAATGTAAAGAAAGCCCTAGAAAACAAAGAAACTATGAGAATTAGTGTGTGCAGATAATGGGTAACATATGCCATTGGAAGAAAGGCTGGCTGCTCTAGAGGAAAACCCCGTAAAGCCACTTAAACACGAGCAAGCTGGCGAACTGGTACTTGTGGTGGGTGGTATCACTTGCCCACAACTCTTTGTTCACTCCTCACCCTTGCCATGACTTCTCTGCCCCACTGGCTCTGATCTTCAACAAGGCTTGCTTTGGCCAGTGGAATGTAAGCCATTCTGCTGTGAACACAGGCTGGTATATGCCGGTGCAGTTTGCTGTGGCTGTTATACTTGTAGCATCTCCCAGGAGAAGAGCATGCCTTAGATATCTCTTTGTCAGAGTGACTCACATGTGGAAGATCCCAGAACTTGAACTGAAGCAGAGACATGTCAGTCAGCCCACAGTCCTGTCCACAGGTAAGAAGTTATAGATATGTTAATCATTAAAAACCACTGGGATCTGGGGAGCTTTTTATTATGTGGTATTATTGCAGAAAAGAAACACAAGTAATGAAATATACTTTTGAGCAAATATTCTTGTTTCATCGTATTCCTTTAGAAAAGAGGATGAGTGTTACGTCACGGAAAAGCAAAGAAGGTGTTCCATTAGTGGCAATGCCTAGCTTAGATATTTCACACAGCAGTACAGAAAAGTTCAGAATTACCTGCACCAACATTCCTTAGCAGCCGCTGAGTCTGATTTTTTGAGTACCATTTTTAAAGTTCAGTCTTTGGAATCCGCTTTCCTCACTTGGAACCTTTATTTTGCCACTTTCCCTTTCCCACAAAGATAACCCTGAGAAAATTACCTGACTTTTCTTGATGTACCTTTTCCTTCTCATTTGCATATAAAATAGTATTTCCTTTACGATACATGCTGTGTTTCTTTTGTGCTGTCATGACGTTTTAGTAGCCCTGGGATAAAGACACCCTGACGAAGTGCCTGGATTTCCACTCTTGGGTTGGGATTTTTTTTTTTTTAGATGGAGTCCCGCTCTGTCACCAGGCTGGAGTGCAGTGGTGCAGTCCTCCGCCTCCCGGGTTCAAGCGATTCTCCTGCCTCAGCCTCCCAAGTAGCTGGGATTGCAGGCACATCCCACAACACCCGGCTAATTTTTGTAGTTTTAGTAGAGACAGGGTTTCACCATGTTGGCCAGGCTGGTCTCGATCTCCTGACCTCATGATTTGCCCTCCTTAGCCTTCTAAAGTGCTGGGATTAATGGTGTAAGCCACAGCGCCCAGCCGATTGGGTTGGGGTTTTAAGGGCCTGAGAAATGGTTTTCACTATCTTCTTTGATTATTATTTTTATCTTTATTTTTAAAGAGACAGTATCTCATTATGTTGCTCGTGCTGGTCTTGAACTCCTGGGCTCAGGCAATCGTCCCACCTCGGCCTCCTGAAGTGCTAGGATTACAGGCATGAGCCACCATGCCCAGCCAATTATTTACACTTACTGAATAAACAATGCTAAAATCAAGTGACATCTAGTTGATCACTTAAGACCAGTCTCTGAGATTATTTTGGACTGTTGCTGATTTGGAAACTCTGCAAAGAAGAAAACGTGGCTGTAGCTTTTTTAAATGGAATTTCCTCTGGCAAATATTCTCTTGAATTGCATAGCAGTATTTAATTCACAAAATGTCAGAAAGAAATAGTGTTAGCTCACTTGGCCCTCCAGAAAAAACTGTTTTGTCTAAGATCAGGTATCCTAATGACAGGCTTTTTATTAATGTATATTCCTAGGCAGTGCAGCCACATGTAGCCACTATATAGGAAGGTTATGTTTCAGAAATATGAGTGTCTTATAATAAAGATATTTTCTTCTTGAGCCACTATTCCTAAAATATATGCTGGGTAATCCAGGATCCACTAAATCCATGAGGTAATGGGTCTGAGATAGATGCCATAAACCACAGCAATTCCTTGATGAGAAAACTTGATGTGGATTTTTATGTTTCTCTGCATGTCAAGGGTGGATGGGATGACAAAAGTTGACTTTTTTTCACTTTTCCACAAAATAGACAAAGCAAACTCTACCCATATTTCAGAAGAAAAAGTTACTTAGTAAAAATCCTTCTGCATAAAAGAGAAGCAACAACAATTTCATAGTTTGAAATGTGGCAAAATATGTTGTGATACTGCCCACAACACACACATACATTTAGACCACTCGCATAAGTTCTCGTCTATTATTTCAATTACGGAAATGACAAAAATTGTTCACTTTGATGGAAAAAGGCAATGATATAAAATCAAGACCAATTAATTTCAACATAAATTATATTTTCCTTAGAAAGAGTCATGCCTTTGCCAATTTCTTCTGGAGGCACAAGTGAAGTTACTTAAAAAGCGAATACATAAACACGCACATGTATACTCCAAGAACCTTAATAACCAACTGGCTGAAGCTTTTCATTCTGTAGCTGATTAGACAGAGAGCTGAGGTATTTAAGTGCCATCTATGGTAGTTCTAAATAAGTTCTAAATAGTTCTGAAGTAAGTCCACAGGATTTTATAAGCTCCCCTCAAACGGTGGAGCCCAATTTCCCATCCTTGAGGGTAGAGCAGATTTAGTAACTTAATAATATTTTCAAAAAATAGAACGTGGTGGAATGTGCAGTACAGGGCTTGTGAGACTAGGTCATAAATAGCATGGCAGCTTCTCCCTGCTCTCTCTTGGATAGCTTGGTCTGGGAGTAGCCAGCTGCCATATCCCCATCAATAGAGAATTCTAACAGGACCCCAAGCTTCAGACTCATTACCACATGGATTTCATGGAGCATGGATTACCCAGTATATATTTTAGGAACATTGCCTCAGAAGAAAACATCTTTATTATAAGAAACTCATATTTCTGAAACATAACCTTCCTATTGGCTACATGTAGCACTTCTAACAGGGCCCCAAGCTTCCTACCCCTTGGTGTGCATGCTCTGTCCCATGAGTGTGGGCAGGACATATAACTATGATCTGACATGCATGAACAAATAACCTTATATGGAAATGGAAAAGAAATAGTTACCCCTATGATTACATTACATTATGTAACACTGTCAGAGCAGACTAGAGATTCTCCTGCAGCCTTTGGAGAAGTAAGTTGCCATGCTGAGAGAGGGCCTCATGCTAGAACCTGAGGACAGCCTCTAGGCACTGAGAGAGATGCCTGGCCAACAATCAGCTAGGAAACAGGGACTTTATTTCTACCATCATAAGGAACTAAATTTGACAAACAACCGGAGTGAACTTGGAGAGGGATCCTGAGCCTCAGGGAGAACACAGCCCAGCCAATGTCTTGATTTCAGTCTCAGAAGAAACCCTGAGCAGAGGGCCCCATCTAACCTATGCCCTGACTCCTGACTCATGGAAACTATGAGATAATAAATGTGTGTTCATTTGGGTCATTACATTTGTAGTAGTTTGTTATAGAGTAATACAAAACTAATACTGAAAGGCATTGAGGCCTTCTGCCAATAACCAGCATCATATGAATGAACCATCTTGGAAAGGGATCCTCCAACCCCCATCAAGCTCTCAAGGACTGCAGTGCTGGCTATGTCTTAACTGAAATCTCAAGAGAGACTCTAAGCCAGAACTGCACAACTAGGCTGCTGTATACATCCTGTTTGGTTAAAAATATATTTTATAATGTTTTAGCATCATCAGGGACCTAGCAGGCAGGATAAACTCTTCCTCCTATGGCTAGCAAATTTAGAGATAATAAACAACTCACCTGTGATCACAAATGTGTATTTCCTATGTGAATCAGCCAATCTCAATCTCAAGTCCTTACTGCCAACCATCTGCTTTATGTGACTCACAGACCAAGCCAGTATTTTCCTGCCTTTATCAACCCAAAGCCAGGACAGTAGCACACAACTAGAGACCACCTCTACAGCACAGAACCTGCCATTACTCAAATCAGTCAGTGCTATACTCTATCCCTGACCAGCTTTGCCTTTTCCACAGAGAACACAATAAAGACTCTGAACCATGTTTCTCTTCCCTTCTTTCCTCTGCCTCCTGACCAACTCTGGTGCTTTCCCATATGAGCCTGTGTAGAGTGGTCTACCTACCTTCTCTGGGGAAATGCATTCTTCCTCCAGTTAACCTCCCTGTGCCATCATTCAATAAATTAAAATACTATGGATGCATTTTAACAAAGCTACTCCCTAATTCTGATCCACAGAAATTATATAAAGTAAATATTTACTTCTAAGTTAAGCTATAATGATTGGGATAATTTGTTACACAGCAGTAGATGACTGATGCAAAATCTTTGCCACTATCCATTGGCAGGTCCACAAAAGTGAATCTAGGTTACTGATCCTCCTGTATGTAGGATGAAGTAGCAAAAAGAGCACAGGTTCTGACCTCAGACAGAGCTCAGTGTGAATTAAAACACTGCTGTCTACTTTCTCTTTAGGCTTCGTCAAGCTCCTTTTCCTCAATAAGCCTCAATTTCCTCATCTTTAAAATTGAAATAATACCAAAATCATTAGCATTCTATGAAATTTTCGAGAATTAAGCAAGAGAAAAGTTAAAAAGAGCTTTTCATGGAATTGGACTTCAGTAAATATTAGATCTTTATTTCTAATCTTGTGTTCTCCCTACTGTCAGTATGACAACCAACTTAATAATCAGTTGCTAACACAAATAAATTTTCTGAGTCCTAAGATCTCTGACAACTTTTCTTTGTATCAGCAACTAACATTTGAAGATAATGGTAAAGGAATCAGAAGAAGGAAAATCACAACAGACTGATACGTATAGGAACAAAGAGGCCACCATCACTATCACCATCTTGAAGGGTTTCAGTGCCCTTTTAGGTCTATTTTGTAATTCTTGGTTGCTGAAGTGAAGGGAGCCAGGTGTTTCAAATAGAGTCTGAGCACTGTGCCAGAACACCACTGTCAGAAAAAGAGGAAAACACAGTGTTCTTGTTCTGTCTTATACTTCTCATCTTTGCTAGGACTCATATTTCTCCCTTGCTATCTTTTCCTCTCACTTTTATGAAAGATATGTAATAAAAATATGAACAAATGCCAGCTGGCCCACTAATATATCTCTTCAGCTAATAAATCATGTCAACAAATATATAGCAAGGATGATTCTCAAGGTTTATATCTACTTGAGAAAAAAATTATGACATATTTAAAAGTTTAAAATCATAAGATGAAGATATAGACAACTAGATCTCAACAAGGATAATGAAATCTCAAATAAGTGCTTTAGATAGGTTATTGTGAGATGGATTGTACTCTAGAATCTTCTCGAAATAAAAATTCTGAAAAAAATCTTAAATAATAATGAAAATTTTGATATTCACATTTTTTTAATGCTGGAGATATGGAAATGGTGAAATTCCACCCCATCCTATACCATATAGAAAATCAGGTTTTCTCTTACACTTGGTGCCATAAAAAAAATGTTTGGCTAAGCAAATGCTAAAAATGTTTTCTTTCATGTATTTTAGAAGCTTCATAGTTTTAAATTTAATGTTTAGGCCTATGCTTCATTTTAACTTTTGTATATGGTGTAAATTAAGTACAAATATTCTATTGTTTCAGTACCATTTATTGAAAAGCTACTCTTTCTCCAATGATTTACTTGGGAAACACTGTCAAAAACCAAATGATTATACTGTATATATGCGTCTGTTTTTGAACTCACTACTCTGTTTCATTTACCTCTATGTCTGTTCTTACGTCAATACCCTAGCATCTTCATTACAGGAACCTTATCATGCTTTAAAATCACGTAGTGTGAGTAGTCTGTTTTGCCCTTCTTGTTAAAAATCATGTTGGTTCTCCATTGCTTTTGTCTTGTCATGTAAATTTAAGAATCAAATCGCCTATTATTATAAAAATTATGTGTAAATGTTGATTTTAATGTTTTGAATGTATATTTCACTGTGGGGCGAATAAACAACCTAATAACATAAACACTCCCAGTCCATAAACACAGTATATGTCTTTACTGGTTTAGGTCTCCTTTAATTTCTCTCAGCAATATTTCATAATTGTAAGGTAAATGAATCACACACGTTGTATTAAAGTCATCCCCAAATTATCATATTATGATGCTATTATAGCTGTTTTTAATTTCATTTTCCAATTTTTCATTGTTAGTATACAGAAGTACAATTTACTTTTATATATAGACCTTGGATCCTGTGATATTGCTAAATATCCTTATGCATTCTTGCAGCATGTTTGTGCAACTCAGATAGAAACAGGAAAATAATTCATTACCCATAGTTTCTTCAAGTCATTCACATATTTGTACCTACCTCTTCTTTCTACATTGAAATCATTAGAAGTATTCATAAAAACTAGAAAATGCCTGTTAAAAGAGAAGTTGCTGTCTGCTGTCTACCAGAGGAATATATGTTTTCTGGGAGATGCTTGGTTCGGGAAATCTGTTCTTGCTGTCAAATGCAGTTTTGGCTACATGCAAATAGAAATATGAACCTACTGCTCACTGCCTCCTGTGGTTCTGCATGTCCCAGGAATGCCACTCTGACTGCCAGCCTCCATCTGGCTTCTCAATTAGAGCCCAATAGGAAAACTGATTTTCTGTTGTTCTAATGAGAAGGCAATCAGTTATGTGTTTCTTTCCATCAAAACTTGACTTGGTTATAGAATAGTGCGATTTTTATTATTTCTATTTTAATGTTCCCCAGGAGATTTGGTATTTATAATCTTTATTCTTCATGCCTATCGCTTATCCCCTAACACATTTATAGCCAATTTTCTGAATTATCAAAGTTGATACAAGGAACAATTATTTTTATATTGGGAATGTGAAAGAAAACCAGAGAGTTTAATACAGTGTTAAAAGTGCATTACCAGGACCTAATAATATAAGTTGAACTCCTATAGTTGAATATCATGGATAACTAGAGACAACATGCTAAAAAAAAGTTAACTGGTTGCCTGTATTAGACTGTTCTCCTGCTGCATAAGGACATACATGAGACTGGGTAGTTTATAAAAGAAAGAGGTTTAAGTGACTCACAGTTCTGCAGGGCTGGGGAGGCCTCAGGAAACTTACAATTATGGTGGAAGGAGAAGCAAACACGTCCTTCTGCACACAGCAGCAGGAAGGAGAATGAGTGCCCAGCAAAAGAGGAAGCCCCTTATAAAACCATTAGAAATAATGACAACTAACTCACTCTCACAACAACAGCATGGGGGAAGCTGCCCCATGATTTAATTATCTCCATCTGGTCTCTCCTACAACACGTGGGGATTATGGGAACTACAATTAAAGATAAAATTTGGGTGGGGACACAGCTGAACCATATCATTGCCAACGATCTTTCTTTTGTAAGCTTGTTCCAACATGGCATAAAAGAAAGTTTGAGAACTACTTGGACGATCTAAATCAATCATAATTAAATCAATGAAGATTCTGTGTTTCATTTTCTACTATGTTCTTTAGAATAGCTGCCAGACCTAAATATTAAAACAGTTATAACAGGATTTTCCTCTTTTTCCACCCCATGCCTATTGGGAAGATGAGGGCCTCAAGGACATTACTGTGAGGTGGGAACAGAGAGAGGAAAGGAATTTATTGACAAAAATAATTAATTCATTTTAAACTAATTCATAGCAATAAGATAATGTATGTTTTACTATGTCTTTCCCTCTGAAGGAAACCTTATACCATAGCCTCTGAGTCTGACAGACTTCTGTTAGTAACCCAGAGCCTGGATCCAACAGGTAAAAATGAGATGAGGACATTCACTCAGGAGAACAGGAAAGCACTGCCCTTATTACTGTAACTCCATGTCTTTTTCTCAGACATAAGTGATCTCCATATCTAGTTAGCTATATATCTAGATCTAGATCTGATGATATAGTATCTACAAATGGATTGACAGATAGATAAAATAAGCACACACACATACACATGTTTTTCTTCTAGAAATAACTGTCTTACATATGAGCTGTGCCTAGGCTAGTGGTATTTATACATGCATGCATGTCTAATGAAACAAAAAAAATTATTTCTATCAGGTTAATGTGTATTTTTGACTAATAAAATGTATTAGATACTTCAAAGATAGAATGTCAAGCCACTCACTCATTATGGCTTCTCAATGGAATTTAATGGGAGTCAATCAAAGAAATGCTTGCCATAATCTCAATAGTTAGCTAGTGTTTCTGCAGTTGAAAAAATAGCATCATAATTCAGGAGTCCAACAGCATTGGTCTTTGTAAAATGGTTTTGAAAGATGGGTCACAATACTTAATATAGAAGCATACCTAAAAACAACTGCATGTAGCTTTGAATCAATAAGAAACAAGGACAAAATATATGCAATAAACTGGTGTAGATGAACAGCTGAAAGCCATCTCCAGAGGGCAATCAAAATAAAACACCAGAAAAGTTTCCTGAACATTATGACAGAATCAGAAGCAAAGACAGTAAGACAGTTTTTTTTTGAATTTGATAAAATAATTTGGTAATAATTTAGTAAAATGCACAAATCTAGGTACAGTGTGACTATAAAGCCATGAGACCTGTTTAACCAATCTCACATACAAGTGTTTCCATTCAGATGCTGTAAATCGGAAAGTGTCAACTTTCTTAGGAATCTTTATGGCATCTATGTATAAGCAGGCACTTTAGTGGGATGTTGATTTGCTGTATTCCTGGTTTCAAACGGAACTATTATGTATTTTTCAGTCAAGCTTAAAATAGGTCACAATGAAACTTTAATGAGAAGGAACTTCTCTCTAATGACTTCAAGTCCACTCTTCTAATCAAAGAACAGGAACAATTCTTTACACCCAAACATTCAGATTCTTTTAGTTAATAAATCTATTATCCAGATGTTCTTCTCCATATGAGGCCAAATCTTTGAATGGTACTAATTATTTTCTCATGCTTCACATCACATAGGCAAAACAGTTTCATGTGGTAGTGCATGGATACAGATGGTGAGCCTTATATGATTTAAATAAACTTTGGGATTTTTTTCACTCAAATGAAGTTTTAACATTTCTGAAATTCAGTTCTTTTGAATTCTATGATGATCTTTGACACCTGAGTTTTACCTGAAGAAAATGGCAGAGGCCTACATTTTGGTGGTCTGCTGGTAGGTAAATAACAAGGGAATATTCTTGGCAAGTCTAGCTCAAGAAAGTCATGTCCAATCACATCTGACTACATTCAGGAAGTCTGGAATTTAAATGGTTTGGAAACTAACGTTGGCAATTAAATAATCAAATAAGTTGGCAAATTAACAATATCCTCTAAATTACCTCCTCAAGTAATTATAACATTTATAATCAAATACATTTGCAGAAAAGATTTTTGCATCTTTGCCTTTTGAGGCATACCTTAAAGTGATGGCTCGCCTGCTTTGATGAGTGAGAACAACTCACGGTCTATCAATGCTTTTCAATTTTTTGGTTCTAGGGCAAGTGCCAACCTTGCAGATTTCAGTTTTTGTATTTGTTTTTATCTTTACTGATCTTTCCCTGCAAGCATTTCTACATATTTCTTAGTGAAAAGCAGGGATATTGTATGTTAAAAAAAAAAAAAAAAAACGGATACAGGAATCATGAGGATTTACTTCAATAAATAGTCCTCACTAAAAACCACTGATTATGCCTGTGGTCCCTGGTTTTCTTTAGTTTGATCACTTTTTCTGATACTTGCTTATAAAAAATACTGTATCTGTCAGAAACAGTATGGGGTTATTATCAGGACATTATTAAGATGTCAACTGTGCTGGTGGCAGTAACCTAACAAGGGTTCTAACTCTTCAATGATACAGGAATCCTTTCACAAGACAACAAAGCAATCTGCAGGTATCTCTATGAAGAGAGACAGAAAACCCTTTCTTCTTTCTGTAGAAAACTGGTTGATTAACTATTAAAAGCATCAGCAATTTTAGTGAAAGTTTTAAATTATATCAGTCATTTATTGCCCGGAAATCAGTTCATGTGGTAACTCCAAAAGTCTATAGACTGTTTCCTGACACACGCAGCACTCCATTGGTAACCCTGAGCCTCAGTGCAATCACACCAGAACTGACATTGCTATAGCGCTTTGGGAATATACATGATTGCTTGCTTGATGGTATAAGTCTCAGATCTATCATTTGCTAGTTATGTGACTTTGCTCAGGCGGTTGTCCCTTTCTGTTTCCTCATCTATAAAATAGATAATAATACCTATTTTGCTAAGACGATTTAACAAGATAACTTGGATTTCTCAGTGCCTTAGTGACCAAAACTTATCACAATCTTCCTACAAACCATTCTCAATGTGGCAAACACATAGCTCTTGTAAACACTGAAGTCATCTCATGCCAGCCCTCTGCTCAAAATTCTGTAATGGGTATCTCTGCAGTACTCTCAGAGTGAAAGCTGAAGTCCCGACAACAGCCCAGAAGACCCTGCACTGTCTGTCCCCATCGCTGGCCTGTTACCTCCTCATCTTCATTTCCTGTACCCCTCCTCCTGGCCCAGGCCTCTCTGATGGCCTGTTCTCCTAAGTGCTTCACAAACCTGATAGCCACGTTCCTGTCTCAGAACCTCTGCACTGTTGCTCGGCAGGGAACACCTTCCTCCAAACAGCTCCATAGCTTGCTTCGTCTTATCCTTCAGCTCTCGGCTAAGTCGCCACCTTGTTGGTGTGGCTCTATTTAAGATGATGGTCCCTCTCTTAGCCCGCCTGATTCCTTCCATCCTGTTCTGTTTCTGTAACACCTGATCCTCTCTAATATACTATATCACTGATTTGGTATGTTTTTAATGTATTTTATTTTCCCCTTGCTAGAATGTTGCATCATAAAAACAGATTGTCGTTGTTGTTGGTTTTGTTCACTCATTTATCCCCGACACCTGCAACAGTGCTTGGCATAAAGTACTCAAAAAATATTTGATGAGTGAATAATTAGTAAATAGTGCGAGTTTTTGCATTAGTATTCGGCCTAATTTACTTTCGTATGACTTAGTTCATAGCCACCTCTTCTGCCATTCTTCTCCAGAGTGCCGCATATGGCGGGGTCATCACTCTTCCCAAGGAAGCGCAGCCTGGTTGTGAGCCCAGACAGCCTCCAGCTACCTCGGAACATGATCATTTCCCATTTCTCCACTTTTACAAAATAGCTGCACAGCAGTATGCCTCTGAGTGAGCGTTCAAGAGTCTCCTGCTTTTTTTGTAGTCTTGCTGTGGGGTGGGGGTGGGGTCTCCACAAAACTCAGTCTTGTCAAAGGCCACAATTTCTCTCTTTTTTTATGCCCTGAAATACAAAGTCAGCTCAGGATCTACTTTTCAGCCACAGCTGACAGTGCCTGGGTCCCTCTGTCTTCACGAGACACTGGGACCGCTGGCTATGAGTTAAGTCTCGGACACACTATGCCCAGCTTAACTGCTGCTGATGAGAAAGGAAGAGTCACACCACAGTCAAACAGTGTGCTCCTGGATGGACCTGAACATGCAAAGGATGTTGGAGGTAAGGAAAATAGTGAAGAGTTCAAAGATTACTTTCTCTTAAACCACAGTCTGCAAATTACTTCTCCTCTTCCCTTTTCCTGTAAATACAAGGAGCATAAATTAAGTTGAGGAAGATGACAGATGGCTTCAGAGAGAAAACGTGAGCAGTTGCTTGGTTTTTATTTGGGCAGACACGATGAGAGATGCTCATGCCACAGCATGAGAGGGACAGGTACGGCTGCTGAGCAGTGGTTTACAGTATCCTAACGAGCTTCCCTTGGTTGAAAAATAGATGGCTGTACATGGAAACTTTCCTTGACAGTTTTCTGCATCTCTCCCCCACAAAGTATAGCACAATGCTACCCTTAGAGGAAGTTTAATAGTTTGCAATTGTAAATGAGTTCAGTACATTGCTGACTCACAAGGTCAGCCAAGCAAAACGGCTCTACTCTTAAGGAGAATTGAGAATAAACAAAACCACCTTACCCAGCAGCTGACTTGAAGAGGTTACTTCCGTGAGTTACCACTTCAGCAAGTTTAAAATTGCAGAAGAGCACAGGGCTGTGTATGAATACCGATGCAAGAATGACTGTAGTTTGTGCTCATTCAAAGGGCGTAAGTTCCAAGCCCGCCCCCCAATGAATGCCCGAAACCATCATCAATTGGAACACATTTCTATTCTTGTCTTCCACCCACAATTTAATGCCTTTCCATCTTAACTAAGCACTTATCATACACTGTGGCCGTAATTTCATGGTTTGAGGTGGGACAGCAAAACGAGCCTGAATTTCATCTCTTCCTTCGCAATTTCACATATGGAAGATTCATTCTTACCGTAGATCTCAGCAACCTCAGCACTGGATGTTTCTTTTTTCTTTCCTTATTAAATACTTGCACTTTGGGCCCATTAATCCGGTAACACAAGAGTGACTTGAAAACAAGCACCGTGATATCACAACTGTCGATCTCATCACAGAGATGGCTGCTGAGGGACTCGTGGGCAGAGAGTGTCCACAGCCTGAATTCACTGGACAAAGGGATGATTCCCATCCCAGGCAGTGTGGAGCAGGAGGGCATAAGGTTTCATCGTACTACACAGAATGGTGTGCAATTTAAAACCTGTAAACTGTTTATTTCTGAAATTTTTCATTTAATATTTTTGGACTGCTTTTGACTGTGGGTAACTGAAAATGCAGAAAGTGAAACTGTTACTAGGGGAACTACTATATTCCAACAGCACAATTCCTGTAAGCATGTAAAACCGTTAAGTCAGCAGAATATTGGTACAACAAGTCAATTTGCTTGGCTGCCTTGTGAGTCAGCAATGTACTGAACTCATTTACAATTGCAAACTATTAAACTTCCTCTAAGGGTAGCATTGCACTATACTTTGTGGGGGAGAGATGCAGAAAACTGCCAAGGAAAGTTTCTGAGTGTTAACGGCATATAAAGAGACACTGGGGACCGGGTGCGGTGGCTCACGCCTGTAATCCCAGCACTTTGGGAGGCCGAGGTGGGCAGATCACTAGGTCAAGAGATCAAGACCATCCTGGCCAACAAATTAAAAGCCCGTCTCTACTAAAAATACAAAAATTAATGAGCCAGGCGGGATGGCACAGGCCTGTTGTCCCAGCTATTTGGGAGGCTGATGCAGGAGAATTGTTTAAACCCAGCAGGCAGATGGTGCAGTGAGCCAAGATCACGCCACTGCACTCTAGCCTGGGACAGAGCGAGACTCCATCTCAAAAAAAAAAAAAAAAAAAATAGAGACATTGGGGCTGCTGATCTCAAGTAGAAAGGCAAAGAATGCTACGTATTTCCAAGATATTACCTTGGCACCTTGAAGAATGCCTAAGTTGGAGTTAGCTAAATGAAGATGTGGTTGAGTGAGAGGGGACATGATTAGCAAAAGGAAGAGCTTGAGCAAAGAGGTGAAGGAGAGAAAGTGTATCCTGAAGGACACAAAAGGGACGAGAGGCAGGAAGGCTTTCTCTGCTATCCTAAGGAGTTTGGGTTTAACCCTGTATGAGCTGCTAGGAGAATTTGAGTAAGGCAAAGACACAACTATTACATTTTAGAAAAAATGATACCACTGGTAATACAGAAAATGTGTCAAAGTTGAAGTGACTGGGTACATGATGGTTCAAGTCCCTGAGAATGAGAACTGACAGACACTTTCTAAGGGGGTGGCAGGTAGAGGGGAATTCATGATGAACTCAGTTTGGAACATGTTGAGTTCATATATTCAGATAAATGTTTAGGGTATTGGGAAAGACATGATTTGGGCATAAGAGAGGAAAAACAGTTGAGAGCACTGAGATCATGCAGTGGTTCACCACAGCACGTATGGTCTCTTACACATTCTTTACTTCATGTCTTCCCTGACTAGAAATAAACTCCATGAGGGTGAGAACTTTGCTTTATTTCTTTGTTTCACCATCTAGAACTGGCCTGAGCACTCAGCAAAAATTTACTGAAAAGATGAATTCTTTAGCATTGTAGTCGAAACAATGTCTTCAGATGCGTTTACTTCTTACACGCAGTAGAAATGAAACAGGACATGGAGTGAAACTGTAGGCAAAACATTGGGTGGATAAAGAAGCAGCATGGAGGAATTAGGAAAACGAGACAATGAGGTCCTAGAAGACAAGGGAAGCAATTACGGAAAGCTGCCATAAATGTCCTAGAGCACTCGGACGGAACTCATAAACGACCTCATAAAGAAGTCCGCTGTGGTTTCCCTGCAGAGGTGGGAGCAGAATCAGAGTGCTAAGTATTGAGGGATTAAGAGGAAGGGATGCTATCATTCCTCCTTCAGATAACTGTGAGAACAAAACAGCAGCAGCTCCTGCCAGAAATACTGAGTAAGGAATAATTTTGTCTATGTTTTTACATTTGTATTGAGAGCTGTTATGATTTAAGTAAGAAATTAGTAGTGAAGTTGAGGCTGAAGACGGACAGAGTGGTAACGGGAGGAAGATGTACAGAGAGTGTAAGACCAGATCTGATTAGTTTCCAGCTCTAACCTGAGTTCCATGCAAGGCTACATAGTACACATTCAGTAAATGCTTATTAACTGAATAATATATTTTTGAATTACATGATGAAACGTGAATATGTGTGGGTCAGAATCAGGAAACAGGTGGAACAGCAGCCTTGACTGGTCGGGGAGGAGGCCTTGTCTGTCTCTGGGTCTTACTTCTTCCAGGAAAACACAGCTTGACTCCCGTGAGTTTTTGTTCTTTTCTGCATATTAAGGGGCTAAGGACTTTTGGGGCCCTAAACCCAGACCTTTGGTGTTCTTCTCTCTGCACTTACATACAATTAGACATGTTGTGATCACACGTCTATCCTCACTTTCCTTCTCCTCCAGCCTACATTTTTTTAGTACCACATAACTCCACCATGCCTTGAAAGACTCATTTTATTTTACCTACATGTACAGATCCTCATGTCACCTTCTTAACCAACTCACCCACATTCTACCTGGTCTCCCTATTCCGCCTCCGAGCATTGCAAAGATTAACTGAGATTTCAAGGCAACCTTTCTGTTTTGCAACCAAACCTCTCTCCTGTTAAACTCATGAGAAAAACCTCACCTCCTTTATGAAGTTGTCAGAGACTCCTTACAAAATACTAACTCAATGTTATAACTCATCTGCTATTTTTATGAGTGGATTAGCTTCAGATTGTTTTTCCATGGAGACACACAGGATATATAGTGTTTACTAGCATAGCACGTTCCTCATGAGGACACCTTGGAATGCTGATCTTTTCTCTGAGCACTTGCAGTAAATTCTCCTTTTTTCTTCCTATTCCTAATGAATATGAATTATGTTACAGGAATAACATTAAATCATCTCTAAGTTAGTACTTTTATAAATTTTCACATAGCTATCAGTAACAAATATTTTTCAAAAATCACACCAGTACTCCAGACTCTTTGAATAGGTTAGAACACAATTAAGGCAGACTTAAATATCTGAACGGACAGAAAACTTTTCCCTGTATGGCTGCAGACTGTACCTTTCTGACCAGCCATCTTACCAGTTTGAATTTCTGGTGATGAGGGAATTTAGACAAGGTGTGCCTTCACTGAATTTACCATGAATACTATGACAGCAATTCAAAGATTATGCCTTACTCTTGACTTAATTACAATGTGGAAAATGTTGATTTATAATATAGAAGTTGTATTTATTACCTATTAATCACTGCATAATAAATTACCCAATGATATAGAGGCTTAATGTATTTATTAAAACTGTCTCATACAGTTTCTATGAATCAGAAATCTGGGAAGAGCTTACCTGGGTGATTCTGGTTCTAGCTCTCTCATGAGGTTTCAGTCAAGATGTCAGCAGGGCCTGAAGTCATCCAAAGGGTCCACAGGGGCTGAAGATGTGCTTTTAGGTGGCTCACTTTCATGCCTGTCAAGTTAGTACTGGCTTTTGGTAGGAGGCTTCAGTTCCTCACCATGTGGTCTCTCTTCCCTCCACCTCCATGAGGCTGCTGGAGTGTCTTCATGTTACATAGCAGGTGGCTTTTCCTGGAGAGTGCTACGAGAGAGCAAGGCAGAAGTCTCAAAACCTTTTACGTTCAGCCCGAGCTCACATGCCATCATTCCTGCAATGTCTTATAAGTTACACAGGTCAGCCTCATTCAGTGTGGCAGGAAACTGCACAAAAGCATGAATACCAACACTTGGCGACTGATGTGTCCTCTTGACCTGGGTTTTGCAGCTCTTGGACTGGAAATTACACCAGCTGGGATGATCCAGGCTCCTACTGATTCTATTTTTTTTTTGCTTGTTTTTTTTGAGATGGAGTCTCACTCTGTCGCCTAGGATGGAGTGTAGTGGCACAATGTAGGCTTACTGGAACCTCTGCCTCCTGGGTTGAAGCGATTCTCCTGCCTCAGCCGCCTGAGTAGCTGGGATCACAGGCATTTGCTACCACGCCTGGCTATTTAAAAATTTTTTTTTTGGTAAAGATGGGTTTTCACCATGTTAGCCAGGATGATCTCACTCTCCTGACCTCGTGATCTGCCCACTTCAGCCTCCCAAATTCCTGGGATTACAGGCGTGAGCCACCGCACCCAGCCAATTCTGTTTTATGCATCTGTTTTCCTATTAGGATTTCTCTTATATTAAAATGCTTTGTTTAGCTCAGGTTCGTTACATTTTCATTATTTACCTTAGCGCCTTCACTGCAATTAGTGCTAAATAAAGATTCACTGAAAATAAAGAGACATCAATATATGAATTTTGGCATACATATTTTTTACATTTATTTTCAAGCATTTCGGGGATAGTGAACAGTCCAGATCAGTTTTCATTCAGCTAAGTCAGTTGGCTGTATTTACTGCAAATGCCCATGCATGATTTCAAGGGCATAATGGATATTGCAGGGACTCTGAGTCCTCTTCCAAGAGAACTGGAACCCCTGCCGGGATGTGGATAGCAGATGTGTAGTCCTGACAACAGGGACTGTGTTGTATTGCTGGATTAGATGTTCATTAAGGGAAAGTGGTGTATATGAGCTTTATACTCAAGATTTACCACTAATGCTTTCCAGACCCACAGGAATCTCCTGCATTTGTTTTTCTCCACTAATTTTAAGAGACTTAAAATCAGCCATGAGAAGTCAGAGACCAGTCCCGTGTCTCAAAGATATGGAGATTTTTGGCATCTAACCTTCTAACCGACTTGCAGCAGAAGAAAGGCCTGACAAAACCTTGTTCATGTTACACGTGCTCATTTGCCCTGAACACAGATGTGTAATCCAGAAAAATGACTGCAAGCACAATGCAACAAGGTTCAGCAACCCCACCTCCAGCTGACTGCAGTGACACTGTACGTAACAGGCTGGCAAAGACCTGAAGCCCAGGGGCAAACTGTTTAATGTATCCATGTCTCTTTTGCCTCCCTGCCTTGTAAAAATAGAGCGATGACGGCTGGCACATCTTACAGGACTCTTGTGACAAATGGCTAATAAAAATACAAGCAAAAGCACTGTGCAAAAAAGGGGACTGTAGGACACACCACGTCACATAATGACAAAGCCTAAGAGACCCAAGTGCTCTGCGGATAATTAGCAGATTTGGGCAATATCTTCAATGTCACTAAGGTCTGAGTAACCACATCTTCAAGGAGTTCATTCTGTGGTTGAATCAGGTACAGACTCTCACTTTATCAGGATCTACTTCATCACTTTTTTGGATAGCAAGACCAGTGCTGTTCAGTGGGGTCAGGGCCCCCAGTGACAGTAAGGCCAACGAAACGTAAGGAGTCAGGCCAACCAAAAGGATGAGTTCATGCCTGTCTGGTCACACTGCTGGACTTCACCCCTGATATCTTTTTACTCTGATTTATGAATAAAGACACTTAAACATTTTTCTGGTAGAGAAGAGTATTGGCTCTCAAGTAGAATGTTTTTCAGATTCTTCTGTACACAAGATAACTCATGGGGCCGGGTATAGTGGCTCACCCCTGTAATCCCAACACTGGAAAGCTGAAGCAGGAGGATGACTTGAAGCCAGGGGTTCAAGAACAGCCTGGATAACACGGCAAAACTTCGTTATCTACTACAAATACAAAAATTAGCTGGGCATGTTGGCGTGCGCCTGTAGCCCCAGCTACTCAGGAGGCTGAGGCCGGAGAATCGCTTGAACCCGGGAGACGGAGGCTGCAGTGAGCCAAGATCGCACCACTGCACTCCAGCCTGGGCAACAGAGCAACACTCCTTCTACAAAAAAAAAAAAAAAGTTAACTCATGGGAGACTGGCACCTTTATCCCCAATAGGCAAGGCAGATGTATTAGGTGAAGATATCAAAATACTTCCTACTGAGGAAGCAGACTGCAGGTGGGAGGCTGGATCCATGCTTGATTTTGTACCAGCCTCATCTTTGCTTGTGAGTATAGTTTTTGGCACACATTTTATTAAACTGAAATGTATTTTGTTCCGAAGAGTTGAAAAAAGGCTGGAGAAGTGGGAAGGAATTTGTGTTAAAACTTACACAATAAAGGAAAATTTTTTGGCAACATGGAAAGACATAAGAATTGAAATCCACGTAAATCATTAACTATGTGAAATGGGTAAGTGGCTTATTATTCAAATTTTACAGATTAGAAAAATGAGACGTAAATGTTAACATCTATATGTGTATGATGATTATGTGAGATAAATTTATGTCTCTATTTTGAGTGTTTCGAGGGCAGCAATGGATTAGGGCTTTCTAAAATAGTAAATGGGCCAATCTAAATGTGATTAGAATTTTTCGGAGGTATTCTGTATGGTATTTACAGCAAGATGAGAATGTATTTTAAATTGATCTTTGATCATATTTTTATTCTTTTAAACATGTTCTGCCTCATTTTCTCCATAATAACTATAATTATATCCATTCCTCATTATAAAGCTGCTCTTTTTTCTTTTCTGACATTCTGCCTTCATTGAGTAACGCTGGTGAAGCTACCCCTGCGGTTATGTATAAAATTCAGGAGACTGGGAAGGAATGTTACATGCAGCCACACTGTATGTGAAACGGACAGAAGACAGGAGGGCAGAATCCCTGGCAAGGGCTCCACCCTCAAGCCTGGACCCCACGGCCCTAAATGAAAACACGCATTGCTGTTTTCCTGCTCAAATGTTGCTTTTTCCATGGCCCACCATGCCCCCTATCCTGTACCTATAAAAACCCCAAACTCCACTGGCTGAGAAATAGAGTGGTATGGTAGAGAAGGAAAGAAGAGAAGTGTCTGAATGTTGAACAGGCAGCTGGACAGTCAGAGAGGAGTTCGGCCGGGGACAGCTGAGCTCCAGGGGAAGATCGTCTTCCCACTCCATCCCCTTTCCAGCCCCACATCCCACAGAGAGCCACCTCCATTACACGATAAAACCTCTGTGTTCATTCAGCATCCTGCAAATTCATGTGGCCCGATTCTTCCAGAACGCCGGACAGGAACCCAGGTACCAAGAGGGCAGAGCATATGTCACCCTGACTCTCCACTGAGCTGTTTAACACTTAGCCATTTGTGGATGGCAACTGCTAAAAGAGCATTAACTGTCACACATGCCTTCTGGGGCTCCACAGGTCATGGGCAACTAATGCACACTGCTGCTGGCTCCCAGGGGCACTCGCCCTGGCTCCTGTACCCACTCACCTGTGTGCTCCCCGTCCTGCAAAGGGTTTGAACTCTGCCACCAAGCAAAATAAGCTACCATCAATCCCCCACACTTTCTCTGTGGCAAGTATCACAAGAGGGTCAGGAAACTCTCCCATCTCATATGCACGATTCCAGTTTAGTTATCTGCAAAATAAAGTTGCCAGAATTAGTGTTTACTACATAAGCGAAACACGTATTTCAACATGTGTGAGCTTCTAAAAATCAAATCAATGTTGTTCTGTCCAATTTTGGCCAAGGCTTCATAATCTCTTTCCTTAAAACATCAGCTTAAATTTTACCGTTACTTTCCTCTCTTCCTTCCCCGTATCCTATTCAATTATTACTAGAGACATTTAAAAAAATCCTTTTCTTTCCCTTTCCTTTCACATGCTTGGATTCCTCAATAGAGATTTTATACAGAAAACATTTGACATTACAGTTTACCTTTTCATAATTAAAATTAAATATTTCATTAAACAGAGAAGTCTATTTTTCAGACTTGTAGGACTCTGGGAAGTAGACTTGTGGGGAAAAAAATGACTTTGTATTTACTTACAGATAAATAACCATGTGTCTGTAATTAGTAAGAGATATGCTATATGTAATTTATCTTTTTCTTATGTGCTGCCTGTTAAAGATGACCTTGTGTTTCCCAACATATTGTCAAGCGAAAGATGTTGTAAGAATGCTCCTATATTCCTACATTATTTTATTGCATTGTACATCAATTTTGCATTTTCTCTTTCTCTTATGATCCTAGCCTTTCCGTTATTTGAAGTAATTGTCCAGTTGATAGAAAACTGTTTAATTTGGTTATTTTAATTACTTCAAAGAGAACTTCTAATGTAGAATGATTTTTTAATATATCTTTTACAGACTCAAAATACACACCACTATTATAAAAATCTCCCCTGCATAGCTCATACTACCCCCACTCGTATCCCATGGTTCCCTAGCCTATTGAATATACTTATGGCATCCTTTTTAATCTGTATTGCTATCATGTGTTTTTCTAATCTATTCCCCATAGTAACAGTGAATTACTTGAGGACACAGATCTTATCTTTTTCAACTCTATTTTCAGCACCTTGCATTGTGAGTGGTTATAAGTAGTTCAATAAACAGCAGTTTATGTCAAAATGATTAAATGTCAGCTAATTTTTATTTATATTCAAAGATAAAATTTTATTTATTGTCATCATTACCTTTACCCAGTCTATTTTTTTTTTGTTTCAAATGACATCAATAAAAATGTGACAATAACCATGCTCGTCCTTAGACTAACACCAATGTTTAGAAGCAGTTTCATGATATAGTTCCATTTTTTAAAAATTTAAAATATTTTCTTCTATACTCTTTGAGTCTTGTCAAAGAAATCCTTGAACTGATTGTTGATTTCTCAGACTTCTATTTTGTTATCTTTAAGACACTCTTTAAATTTTATCAAAAATCTTCATGGAAATTACATTGTGCCCAAAACATCATAAAATCTTACCATTTAAAGATACTTTAGAGTTCATCTGAACCAATCTTAAAAAAATTGGAAGTGAAGTTCTTTGGATTGATTGATATTCATGTACCCAGAAAGATAGGTACAAAATTAATTCATTTTATTATTTCCAAAGAGAAGGTGTGAAAATAACCTAGAACACAATTGAGTTGACAGAACTGAGTCTGTGTTTACAAAACTGAAAAGGCTAGACCACAGTTTGGTTTAGTGGTGATATATTTAGATAACAATTGAATCTCAGAGACAGTCAAACAATGTGCTCCTGGATGGAACTGAGCATGCAAAAGATGTTGGAGGTAAGGTAAGTATTATAACTGGTTCACACAAATCTGATATATTGGATAGGGGCTTTTCTCCATTCATTTACTTAGGGATCCAGGTTCCAGTCCCATATGCACCATTCAGCATGGTTGCAGCATGGTAAGCAACCCCAGAGGCAGCACATCCACTCTTAATTGCCTTGGACCAAAATTATATGTCACTGTTGGTGCCCTTTGTTTGGCTAAAACTAGTCATAAAGACCTGCTAGACCCTCCATTGGCCAGTCTCTACCTAGTTACCCCCCACTCCTGTCACCATGTATTAATTAAATTCACTCTCATTCCAGTATGCACAATGGACTGGCCGCTCTCCAAGTGACCCAACACAAAGACATCCAGTCTCTGCCTCGAGTTTAAAGGTCAGGGTCACTTGTTGCGCTTGTTAAGGAGTATAGAACCAGACATGGGAATTCACTGGCAGTCTCCACCACAGGATGTTTTGATCAAGTATGCTATGTTGAATGCCTTTCACAATCAAAACACAGTCCTTGGTAGTTACATTTTTATATATCAAAATTTAATTAGATGTAGAGACAAAGAATAGAAAACAAACAATATAACCATAGCATTGCTTTTTAAATCAGTTCTTATAGAAAATATCAGTATTGTTAGTACAAATCTTTGGAAAGACCAGAATTGGTCACTTAAGATTTAACAACAACTGAGTTAGGACTTTTGGCTTCTTTCACTGTTTTATTTTTTACAATTTTAAGTAAAAGCTCAATGAGTATTTTTATGTACTAAGAAAAAAACTGAGGTCATTTTACTAGCTATAAAATGATCACATCTCACTAGTCGTGCAGTTCAAAATAAGAGAATGAAAGAACAATTATAATTCATACTTTTTCAATGGAGACATTGAACTAATAAAATTATAGGTAGCTCAAGGTTAATTTGCTATATGTTTTTTCTTTCCTTCACTTTCAGTCAGATCCTCATAAGATCTGTGCAAACCACAGGCTATAAACTGTGGCTAGAGATGGCCCCACCACAGTGCATGTTTTAAGGTTTATCTTCTCCAAGCTCTTTGAGGCTGAATAAACATGGTTACTAATGAAGTATTTCTGAGCTTATATTCGACTAAAACACAGGCTCAAATCAATTAGCAAAAATCAGCTATACAATAGGAGGCTTAGAGAAATGATTATTTCTAGGCCCATGTGACACCTCTTTAGGAAAACAGCAGCTGTTAACCCAAGTCCATCACTTAGAACTTTTCTAACAATAACATGTAACACCGAATAACTTAGTCTGAATTTTCAGTCTAATAGTTTCTTGTGTAAAGCCTTAAGTATAGCTTATTTTTAAACTGGACTCCCAACTTGAGTTGAAAAGCTGCTTGTTTCATTCAGGTAGCAATAGTGGTTTTTTGTACAACTGAAAAATAAATACTTTCTGTCTCTGCCTTTGTTGATCCATTTGTAAAAAGGAATTCTGTGAATTTTTACAGCATAATTGGGAAAAACATATTTAGAGTCCAATTTCCAATAACACAAAATTCCGAAAACCTTGAAAATAAAAATGAATTTATTTAATAATTTTATGTTTTGTCTTATTCTGCAAAAAAATAAAAACAAAGATAAAGATGAGGGATCATAGGAAGCAACTTTCAGACATTCAGAACCAAAAAGACAAAAAAAAAAAAAAAAGAGAGAGAATTAAAGTAAAATATGATGTACCAAATACAGCCTCAAATGTATTTGTGAACCAAATACAGCCTCAAATTTTGATTTGTGCTTCACAGCAGCCAGCCAAAAGAAAAAAAAATTCATTATTTCATATAAATAAACTAATTAAAAATGAATGAATAAATAAATAAAGCAAACCAATGTCTCAGTTCTGAAATATTTTCTGGAACTGAGAACTGAAAGGAATTTCTACCATGGCCACACTAACAGGGAGACTGGATTAAGTCTAAAACCTCTGGTAACAGATGTGATATGAAGTTTCTTTTGGCTTTTTATTATGTTTCATGATTATGACAGTAATGGCTAACAATTTCCCACGGCCCATTTATTCAACAGTTTTTGGTGGCATATATGATGAGTACTGGATGTTAAGGAAGCAATGGTGAAGGAGAGACACGCTCTCTACCCTCATGGGGCTCACAGCCTGGTGGAGCTATGAAAATATAGGCAGATGAGTCCTATGATTGGAGAAGCCAATGAAAGACGGCAAGGCTGTACAGAGGTAAAGAGAAGCGTCTTCTAAGCATTGGGGTAAAGCCTGCAAACACCCTAAAGGGAGAAAATAATGGCCATTCTGAGAACTGAAAGTGTTCCCAGTGCACAGAGGGCATGAAGAACACAGGAAAGGTGAGATTATAGATGTGTGCTGATAACTAGATTATAAAGGGCTTCATAAGCTGTGTTAAGGAATCTGGCCACCAACATGAGGGCAACGAACCAAAGCAAAGTTGAATGAAAATGATTCCAGAGTTTATCAAAACAAAACAAAACACTCAAAAAACAACCAGAAAATTAAATGGACTTCAGCAATGCCACTAGATAAACTCTAACAAAATGAAATGCTTATAAAGTGTGAGATCAACAGGGAAATGTAATGCTTATTCTGGGTGACCTGCTACTGGTCCCTAACACAGCAGCTGGTTTCTACTCTAATAGAGACAATACTGCAAGAGACACAGCTCGTTCCCTTGCAGTCCTGAGTCTCTTCCAACAGATACATACTCTATCACCCTAGGAGAGGTCACACATCTGACATGGCTGCTTGTATCAGCAACAGCAGCAAAGATGTCCCATGGGCCAAGCAGAATCTAACTTGGTGGCTTGTGATGACATTCAATGCCTCATGCTTTCTGCCTTCAAGAGAACATGGATAGGTTCTGCTATCAAACTTAAAACAAAAGCTTGACAGATTGTCAGGAAATTTTTTGTTACAGTTATGCCTTCAGTGAACTGAGAATAGTGAGCTTTGCTTTCCTTAGAAGACAGGGGCTAAGAAGATTCTCAAAGAAAAATGCATGTCTTCTCAATGCAAGCCTCATCCTTTCCAACTATGTGCCCAGGTGTCCTTCACACAGCAACCCCTTCCCTGATCAGACACTTATACCCCACAGATATCACTTTTTTAGAGCTGGAATTTAATTTCCGTAAGCAGTGAAAAATTAAAATGCTTAAGTAATAACATTCAGCAACATTGTCTGCTCTCTGATAATGCACAGAAACAGGGCAATTATGCTTTGCCTTGGGTGGCTGATGAGGCCACTTTGAATTTTAGGCATTATTTAATAATATCCACGCTCGCATCTAAGTGCATTGTTATAATTATCTGCCATAAAGATGAAGATGTGTATACATGGGGGAAATAGTTTTAACTATTTAATTTGATGATGTAACAATACACTCTTGCGATTACCTTTCCTGCAAATTCACATCTAGCAACAACATGCAATGCCTTCCTAACTCAGTATTTCTCTGCATGCATTCTAGTTTAAACTCTGAAAAACCACATAATTACCACTTGAAGTGAAGAGGGTTTTAGGGTGCAGCCACCATCAAGGATATATTAAAACAGAAATGAAAACACACTGAGGGACCAGAGAGACAACTGTGACATGCTGGGCAGTGAAACTGCATAAGGAATTTCAATGTCTGAATTATTCACAGAGTATCTATTTTGTCACCTTTCTTTTCTTTTCTAAGGAAATTCACTCATAGATGAGTCTTAATCTTCTTTTTGGCTGATACAGTTTGGGGAAGGGGTGATCTTTAATACGGTGGTCATATGTGTTGAGGAGAATATGGAATAGTGTTAGGGCACTTGACTTGGAACCCAGTAAACAATGGTTCAAACCCCAATATAATCTCCTTTATAACCTCCTAAGTCACAAGGCTTCAGAGTACTTCTTCGGGAAACTGAATTTCCAAATACAATCTGTTCCACAGATATGTGAGGTTAAGCTATTTGGCTCATGAAAAAGAACTGGAAATAACAAAGTTGTGCTTGTTAATCTTAGAAAAAGCAAATTTAGAGGATATAATTGTCTTAGATTGTCTGCCAGGTTTGTCAAAGAGAAACTGGGATTTGATTTATTGATCTTCACTGCTCCGGTGGGTAAAATATCTCCAAGAGGTAAAAGATACAGGAAGCAAATTTTCACTGAATATATTTTTAAATTTGAGTGTGTGATAACCATTTGTCATAATTATTTTGTACAGTTTTTTTTCTTTTTTGTCCCAGATGGCAAGTTGCTTAGAACCTAAAGCCCCTTCCAATTCTATACAATCCAAGATCATATGAAATGGATTGGGAACAAAGAGAAGGATTGCCATTTAAAGTTTTTTAGTAAGTTTAAATTTATTTCACTGAGATGGGTCTCTGTAGGACAGGAACTCAACTTTCCCCATCTGTATCTCCATCCTCTTCTCCCGTGACACACCCCACTAATGCTTTCCAGTGGCAGAAGTCCAAGATACAGTAATCCTGTTTCTTTGATGACTAAACATCCTTTTATGCCTGGAGAATCAACTCTAACAGTCAAACAAACTGAATTAGTGCCTAATGCCGAAACCAGAGCACTCTCTGGACTTTAAAGAGTGGCCTGAATCACCAATATTTCTGTTCTAATTAGTGTCTCCCTAGAGGAAAAATCACTTTGCTTCACTTCAGTTGATTATGAGAAACTTCTGGGAATATAATTGACCAAAAGAGCCTGAATTTAAAATGCATGTTGAGGTTCTTGGGTAGCATGAATCCATACCAAGTATACATAGAGACCACGGATTGGCATATGTTTCTCACTTTCTCAAAGTAAATGTTTTGATTTGACTTGATTTGCATTTGGGGTAAGTAACATTGAAAATGAGATGAATGTAGAAGCTGTTTAGAAAGAAGTGCCCAAGTCTGATCTGAATTTTACCTAATCCTTTAAGGAGAAAAATTTTGCGTTACTTATTTGTCCTACTCAGATATAGCCTGGCTAGAGCTATGGTTGCCAACATATTATTCCTTCATGAAATCTCCCTCTTACTGTGTGAAAATCTTTCACATGTTCAGATCATTTGTCCTCCTGACCTGGAAGAGAAGATTTGCTTTTTAGGAAGGTGATATTGCAAAGAAGACCTGACGCTGGGGTTCTGTCATAGCTATTTATTCTAGGAAGGAATGACAAACTCCCTTTATTCCCTGTGGTATGGAAAGTAAACTGTGAACTAGAAGTAAAGAAGAGAGAGTGAAAGGGAACCCAAGACACAGTATTTCTCCTTCACAATGTAGTTTCAGGCAGACTTTTATAATATAATCCTAACATAGAGATTTGTGATTTAGGAAGTGACATTATTCAATGACATTCTCTTTCCCACTCTTCCAAGATGCTTTCCAAGTTCCAGGAACTGAGTTTTTAGATAAATAAGGCCGTAGAGAAAGGAATTATGTCATCATGGCTATTCACATAGAAAAACTAAAAGTCAAGAGAAAACTTTCATCTCATATGTCAGACTTTCATTATTTTTCTTTTTAACATGAAACCACCAATATTTAGAAGAGTATTGAACAGTGAACACTCAGTACTTCACTGTTATAAACTACGGTCTGACTCCAGTTGAATCTGTTCTGAATTAATCTGAAGTTCTTATTGAAATGGAAAAGAGTATTTAAGAGTCAACTCCTGGTTCTACTGACAAGAATAAGGTATGCATAGAAAGTCCTGTGGTCACCACAGGTAGCCCTGATAGTCACATTCTACCAACACCACCTCCCAACTACTCACCCTGCTGTGAATCATCTTTATCACTTTCCGCTCTGAACAATTGGTTTATTTTTTCAGAAAAAGGGAGGTAAAAAATTAAATTAGAACAATTTAAGTATCACATTCACTCAGAATATGTTGCTTTTTAATTTCCAGTTCAACATTTGTCTTTAATTAGGAAGGAAGAATACGTATGTTATATTGTCATAGCTAGTTAATCTTATCATATTTTCATTTGTCCCAATACATTTTGGAACAAATGTTATTCTCTGTCCATCCTGATACTAAATTGGTTCGCCAAACCCTAAGATCTACTAACAATCCTGTTCTGGCATGGGAGAGTGAGTATATAAGGAGGAAATAGAGGAGATGAATTGAAAAATGGAAGGAATAGAATTCTGGTTGATGTCCCTGCCTCTAAGCTGCAGCAGCAAGTATTTATCCTAAGTATGGAAGATTGTTAAATAATGATGAATGTCATTTGATTATGGCCTCTTTCAGTAGAAGCCAAACTCCAGATTGCATTAATCTCTTTCTCTATTTACATGTTTCCTCTATTATCTTATAACATAGATTAGGTCTATGTGGATGTATCTGGTTGAAAAGAAATATCCATCTATTCAGATTCAAGGATCAACAGAATCAAAAACCACTACTGTTTCCTTTATTTAAAAAGCAACATTTTTCTGAGGCATGATGGCATGCATTTCTTTGTTCTTTTTAAAATTATACTTTAAGTTCTGGGGTACATGTGCAGAATGTGCAGGCTTGTTACATAGTTATACACGTGCCATGGTGGTTTGCTGCATCCGTAAGAAGGCTTATAGTATAGCCTTCTTGGTTCTCTTTCTTAAGAAAAGGTATTAAAATTTGAACTTGGTCAGAGACTGTCAATTTTAACCATTAGTTAGAATTCAGATATCAGTTAGAATCACAAATAAGTGACTCCTCAGATTCATATGCAACTTGCAACACAGTTTCAAGTTTGGTTGTGGCAAGATCCTAAATTACTGTGTATCCGGACAGAGGGAGTGCCCAAAAATCTTTTAGATGATTGACCAAAATGGGAGACTTGAGATTATAAAATATTAACATAATAATTCTACTTATTCAAATAATTACCAAGTTAATATGAACAAATAGTTTTAGAAACTTCAGAAAACCTACAGCAAAGATAGCATGCCCATGTCATAATCCATAATCTATTTTCAGAGATATAAAGATAAAATTGTAATTCTTTCTTATCTAATATGACTGATATACACGAGTACAAAGATATTCAGAGCTGTTCATCAGATTGTAAAAAGCTTTGATATATGTCCATGTTTCCATTTTTGTACTAATGCCATGCTCTTTTGGTCACTGTAACCTTATAATATAGTTTGAAGCCAGACAGTGTGACGAATCCATCTTTGTTCTTTTTGCTATACATTGCTTCGGCTATACGAGCTCTTTTTTGGCTCCAAGTGAATTTTAGAATTGTTTTTTCTAGTTCTGTGAAAAATGATGTTGGCAATTTGATAGTAATAGCACTAAATCTGTAGATTGCTCTGGACAGTATGGCCATTTTAACGATATTGATTCTTCCAGTCCATGAATGTGGAATGTTTTTCTTTTTTTGTGTGTGCTACCTATGATTTTTTTCATAGTAGTGTTTTGTATTTCTCCTTATTGAGATCTTTTACATCCTTGGTTAGATGTATTCTTTGGTATTTTATTTATTTTGTGGTTAATTGCAAATGGGATTGTGTTCTTGATTTGGCACTCAGCTTGGACTTCATTGATATATAGAAATCCTACTTTTTTGTACACTGATTTTGTATCCTGAAACTTTACTAAAACTACGTATCAGTTCCAGGAACCTTTGGCAGAGTCTTTATGGTTTTCAATGTATAACATCATGTTGTCAGCAAAGAGAGATGGTTTGACTACTTTTGGATACCTTTTATTTCTTCCTCTTGCCTGATTGCTCTGGCTATTCCTTCCACTGTTAATATTTTAAAGAAAGATCCTGATGTCTATGTTCTAATAAATTAATAGCCTGTTACATGACACACATTTTTTAATAGAATGCTTTGTGTATATGTTATATAATTGATTTTCTTTCAACCTTTTATGTGTTTTTATTTGTAAATACCTTGAACAATGCCTTGTACATAATACAGTCAGTAATTCCATACTACTTTGTATTGTAATCCTTCTTTATGAGAAAACTTTAAAAAAAAGCAGCTATAGTATTCAGTTTTTTTCACTTCTATTTAAAGTACCAAAATAATTTGAATTAGCATTCACCTATTATATAAAAGATAAAAGCCATTTCTTGTTTTTTGTTGTTGTTGTTGTTTTATTTTGGTCTTTATCTAAGTTTTTTGTTATTTTTGTTAAACCAAAAACAATTTAAGAGGGAGGAAAAAAATTCCTGTCATTTAACAAAGTATATCTCTGTCTATGCAGTTCAAACTAAATTAAATAAATAAACATCTATTGAGCACCTAATATGTGTGCAACAATATTCTGGATACTGTTAAGAGTTCTAGGAAATATGTGCTTTTAGAAAATATTGTATTTTTTGTTTTACAAAAACAGGTCATATAAAATGAGATGTTACAAGATTCTTTACATTTTACATATGACCCACCAATTGCATTTCTGGTTGTTGCATGTGTCATGACTATAAATTACTTAGGAATGTAAGTGTGTGTGTGTGTGTGTGTGTGTGTGTGTATATATTTGCTGTATATATACACATATGATTTTAACATAATATTAAAAAATAATAACACTTAAAAAGCCTTTAAATATAACATTTGTGAGAATCAGTGCTTAAAAAAACTATGATAAGTTTGCTAGGTACTCATCCTCATAAAATGAGATAAAGTAAATGTCTTGATCTGACATGTTTATTTTATTCAAGCAGGTCTAATAACTGAGCTGTGAAAGCTTAGAACCATTTGTCAACTTTATTTAACCTCTGTTCTTTATAGTTTCACACTGTTCTTCATTTGAGTGAGCGTTCTATTGAAAGTATCTTTCTTTCAACGTACCTTGGCATCTTAGCAGCATGTTCCACAAGAAAATTTTTGATTGCTGTACATTTTTAATATCAACAACTACATAAAAAACTCTCAGTGATTAAAATGAATTAAGCCATAATTGTCCTTGGCTTTCATGTTTTGGCAAAACCACAGAACTAAATACCTTGGAGATTGTGTTAGACCTTAAATTTATTTCTCTCCATTTAATATTTCTGAAGTTAAAAGGATCAACCACAAAAAGTGTCAAGGGCAACTGCAGAAGTAAATGCAAAAACAATAAAGAGTGAGTTTAAAGAGCACCTGGAATTGATGATAAAAGTGAACATATCAGCCACCTCTATTTTTCCTTGTATAATGCAAAATTTCAGTTGATAAGCCTGTCAAAAACTGGAATGACCATTAATTGAATTACTGAGCATTATGTAAGGAATGGATTTTCTTAAATGTATGGATATTTAATATAATATAAATATGCAATATACTTTCTACCTGGATGGCCTGGAGTTCAGCAATTTTTTATTGTATTTCTGCCTTTTCCATTAATTTGACAGCACTGAATGTAAATCAGCTTGGGTTTATAGTTCTAAGAGAGTATGAGTTAAAAACTGTGCAATTACAAATTCACCGAAGAGGACTTGAAAAGTGCCTTCAAAACTAAAGAAGTAGGTGTCCAGACCTCGTGACTCTTAGTCCCCATCGTCACTACTCCCTGCCACCAGGAATAGCCTGTAATTCCTAATACCCACAGAAGTAAGGTTCTGACATGATGTCATTGGCCATAGCTCTTTTTTTTTTCCAGCATTGCATGAACGTATCAACAGGTATAAATAAATTCTGATTTTAAAAACCCATTTAATCTTGAGCTCTGTTTGATGGTAAATAATGATTTAAAACAAATATCCTACTTTTTAATCCAACATTTCTGCATTGGTTAATAATTTTCAGAAGAATAAAAATTACATATGCACTACTAAGATTAAATGATAAGTATCATAACGATACAAATTCTTGAAACTGATGGGATGTTGATTCAATTAGTCAAAAATAAATCACTCCTTTCATAAGCAGAGGAAACATCAAAGCTCCATATTCATAATGTCCATGCAAATGTTTCTCGTTGTTTAGAGGGGAACGCAAGGGAGTAAAAGAGTCCAGGGCTTGAGAAAGAACTGAACCACTTCATGCTACTTAAGAGGAAGAGTTCACAGTTTTCATTGATCCACCAGTGTTCTGACACATATGGTTAAAAGTATGCATTCTTATTTTTTTGTATTTTACCTTTTATTACAGCAGATAAAAATTTCATTTAAGCGTTTAGTTTCCTGGCAAAATGTCTCTATCTTCTCCAGGCCACACAGAGTGCTCTTTAGGAAGAACTGTACCCATTACAAACTGAATTGTGTCCCTTTCCCACCAAGACCTTATATTTAAGTCCTGATCTCCAGCACCTCAGAATGTGACTGTATTTGGAGACAGGGTTTATACAGAAGTATTATTATTAAGATAAAATAAGGTCAATGGAGTGGCCCCTAATACAATATAA
Source organism: Plecturocebus donacophilus (assembly GCA_004027715.1). Lineage (NCBI taxonomy): Eukaryota > Metazoa > Chordata > Mammalia > Primates > Pitheciidae > Plecturocebus > Plecturocebus donacophilus. The sequence goes on along the minus strand of PVKP010000819.1, from coordinate 67,516 downwards.
TTGGTGTCCTCTGAAGAAGAGATTAGGACACAGATGCACACAGGGAAGGCCATGTGAAGATAAAGGGAAGAGAAGATGGCCATCTTCAAGCCAAGGAGAGAGGCCTCAGCAGAACCCAGGTCTGCTGACAATTTAATCTCAGACTTCCAGCCTCCAGAGTTGTGAGAAAACAAGTTTCTACTGCTGAAGCCACTCAGTCTGTGGTACCTTGTAACGGCAGCCCTAGCAAACCAATATATTACCAATTTCAAATCTAAACCAAGACACGTAGACTTGTGCTGGGAAGAGAAGAGTCTTAATACAATTATCATTATGACCTAGGTTCTTCTGAGAGTTAAGGCAGGAATAATATTTTTTTTCCACTCAATTTATACTATTCCTGCTCCATGATACTGTGCTGAAATGGTAAACCTATCCAAGGGACTCTAATTATTTCTCCTAAATTATTATATATTTGGATATAATACTGGATATTATATATTTGATATTTTCCATAGCATTAGAAATGGCCTGATATTAGTTGATTACTTTTACCACTATAGCTTTAAAGCCTGGAATAATGTTTAATGTAATGATTTTTTTTCTGGCTCTCTAATGCAAAAGAAATAGGAATACCTGCCATGAAATCAAAGGAAGACATTGATTTATGCTCTGGGAAGAATGAATTGAAAATTAAATAAAGACAAGAGAAAATAAAATTTCCTAGACCCAGAACAAATGGAAATTGATTTAATTTACTGAGAAGAAATCACCTCTTTGAGTAGTCAAGCAAAGCATTAGGATCTTGCTGACTACCAGGAAAGGACCAATTAGAATTAGAAGAATCTATGAGTATGTGGACTCCAAATTACTATAGTACCTTTCTGGTAAATTTCTCCATTTTACACCAAACATTATGTAACATTTCAGGGAATCATCACTTTTTTCCACCAGTAATGTATAATGATATTAAAATATGTTCTTTGCCTTTCCTTTAAAAAAAGATTAAATTATATTCTGTCTTGCAGGCACAGACCACATGCATTTTTGATAGTGGTGTTCAAAACGTGGGCATTCTAGATGTCTACAGTTTTCCTAGTAACTTCTGTCTCCTTTTAAATAATCTTCATTTGCAGAGCCATGGCTAAGAATCCTTGGACAGTGAGAGATGGGGACACAGTCACATGTATCAGGACGCAGACTTTTTTGCTAGCATAGGACTGACCCCAAGCAACACTTTTAGATTTATAAAAAATGGGTCAGGGAAACTGCCTGTCAACTGTAAGAAAGTACAAACAAGGAAAGTTTTAAAAAATTATGTTTAAATACTCTCTGTACTGAAAAACAATGTGAAAAGTATAGTACCTAAAAATCCCAATGATTTGAACTTCTTTTTGATCTCATCTTACAGGGCAATTTCAACAAAAACAGCACAGGACTTAGTGTAGCACAAAATATATTGAACTAGTGGCATCATGTGAATGACATAATTTCAGACATAATGGGGCAGATGCTTGGAAATATGCATTTCCAAATGTGTTTCTATCTGAAGATCGTCTCCATGGTTGAGATGACTGATTTTCCCTGAGTGGAGTGGCTAGTCTCAGAGCAGAAGGGAGACGGGCTTGAAGTGGTAAATGAGACAATGACCTTTTTCCCAAGTTAGCCTAGATGACAAGTTCTAGCATTGTAATTTCTCTTGGCATTTTACTTTTGTTTTTTTCCAGTGACCTCTAAAGTTGCGATAGAGAGAGCTTAGTGTAAGCTGTGCTCTGGGGAATGGAGGGACTAGTTATATTGATGCTTGGGGCAGAGCAGTTCCCAGCAAAGCAACTGGCAGAAATATGGAGAAGCCTGTTGTAAGAGTTTATCTAAAAGATCTGAGATGAAATGCTTTGGCAGGTTAAGAGGCTAAGTTAGTGACAACTGTCGACCAGCATGGACTTTGGGAGTTCACGATCATTTTTTCTCAAGAGGACTGAGCAGAAGAAAAGGCTTCTGAAATCTGTGGTTTAGAAGCTTGTATCATTAATCTTTGGGTATTATGGGAATAACTTTCTCAAGTCCTTGGAGGGGGCCAACGATTATTAGCTCAAACTCTATCTGTGGACTTGAAGATCATCCTGTTCCCCAAAACGTCCGAAGCTGGCTAACAACTTATCCTCAATTAAAAAAAAGCAAAGCCCAATCAGTTAGAGTTGAATGTCCTGGATCAGTGAGACATCATAGTAACAGTAGTATGAAGAAGCGGGTGCTTAATTAAAACAGCATGGTCAGACAGTGGAAGCATGGAAAAAAATCAAAATTAATTGCCAAAAGTGTCCTCAGAGGAGTGTTTCAGATGTAGAAAACCTAAATTAAAATTAATCTTACCATAGTGTCATTGACAAGATTTTCCCTATTCCATTATTAAATAAATATATTTGGCCATCTTATCCTGATACAATTAAATACTTAATTCACTCACTTCTCTCTGCTCCAAATATGTGTTCACTTAGCAACATTTTGATTATGTTTTGGTTTCTTATACATATCTACATTAGCAGCTTTAAAATTTCAATCTGGGAAGATAATAGCTTTAAGTACAGAACTGAAGGGGAGACTCAAGACTGCATTCAAATAATGTGCAAATTTAAAATAAAATTTGGTTGCATTTACATGGGGGAAGTTTGCAGGAGGAAGTTATGGAAACCTCGGTAGGCTCAAGCTGGCCAATCTGCCCTTATACATACCATTTCTTGGCAGAGCAACTATTTTGCTTACAAGGAGAGAATGACTGGTCATATTGACGAAAAAACAGTTGTCCTTCTCATTGGTGCTCTGTTTTATATTTCAGAACTGAAAGACTAATGCAAATTGACTTATTTGAGAGATTAGCAATGACGGCTTAGAAAGAATAAATGTTTAGTTCTTACTCACTTAATAGTACAGGAATAACAAAACAGTACAAATATATGCGGTTTTAGGTCTTAGATCATTTGGAACAGTTTTCCTTCAACTCAGTAAAAGAGAAAAGAGCGGAGAGAAGTATGCATGAGATATTTCTATGTGCCAGCACTGGAATGGGCATACATCACTTCCACTGCTTCTTGTCACACATAACTGCAAAGCAGATGAGCAATATAGTCTAGTGTATCCCCAAAAAGAAGAAAAAATAGCCTTGTTCAACCACTAACAGTCAAAAACAATATAGGCGCATTGTACTGATAAAATCAATTTTCTGAGACCATAAGGCTGACAGGCAACCTTTGAATGAATAGTAAATTCCACAAGGTAATAGATGTTACATAATGAGGTGCTTCTGGGAACAGACTGTGATAGATGACAGAGAGAAAGAAAGAAAAAGAAAGGAAAAGAAAAGAAAGAAAAAAAGAAAATAAAGAAAGAAAAGAGAAGAAAGAAAGAAAGAAAGAAAGAAAAAGGAAGAAGATAGAAGCTGACTGTAGAGATAGGCTTCTCTAGAAAAGAAATACTAATTTACACTTCTATGTTACTTTTCTTCTTTATATACACACATGAACAATTTTTTATGCAATAGCTAGTTTTTCTTTACAGAAAGTATTAATATCTTTAATATCATGCATATATTATATGTGCATATGTATATATAAAAGTGTGTGCATATATACTCACACATGCATAGCTACAGGATCCTTGGAGGACTGGTTCTCGGACCCCCCGAGATAGCAAAACCCAGGGATGCTCAAGTCCCTTATATAAAATGGTGTAGTATTTGCATTTAAGCTATACACAACCTCCCAGACACTTTTACCTACTACAAAGTAAATACTATGTAAACAGTTGTTATATTTTTAAATCTGTACATTTTTATTGTGTAATTATTTATTTAATGTTTTCTACCTATGCTTGCTTGTATCTGGAGATGTGGAACTGACACATACAAAGAGCTGTTGTGTGTATGAAATCACGACAAAATCATTTGATATTTTAGTTACACTTTTCTTCAAAATTACTATAGAGGTTTCATTCAATGATATCATCATCTCTCATGGATTTAACTCTTTAATTACCATATATATGCTGATGAGTCTCAAAATTTATTTTTTTGTCCAGACTTCTCTTCTGAATTTCAGACTTTTCTGACCAACTACGTTTTTAAGAACTCCAGCTGAAGGTCTAATTTGGGATTGCAAATTTGACATTTCTAAAAGAGAGAACCTGATCTCAACCTAACCACACCCCCAAACAAACTTCTCCCCATCTCAGGCTTCAGTGTCATATTTGACTTTGTTCTTTCTCTCACAACTTACAATCTCTCAGTCAATACTGTCAGCTCTATCTTCAAAACGTGTCTATAATGCAACCATTTCTTCCCATCCTCACAGTCATACTCCTGGTTCAGACCACCAGCATGAGCATGTGCAGTTCTGAAGTCATCCTTTAATTGTTTCCTCAAGTGCTACCCTTCCATGCACTCCCAACCTTGTAGTCAGAGAGAACCTTACAACCTAAGACAGGTAACATTACTCCTCCGTTTCAACCCTCTGGTATTGCCATTTGGGGATAAAAGACAAACTCCATACAATGACTGCACAGACCTACTGGATCTACTCAACTTCTTGTCATCTTCCCTAGGTCATCCCCAATTACGCTCCATTCTGTTCTTCCTGTCCTGGACACGCTGGCCTCGGGCTTTTCCTTGAACAAGCTATGCACACTTCTACCTCAAGGTCTCCTGCACCTGAACTGTTTCTTTGGCTGGAACGGTCATCTCTCAGACACTATCCTGGGTCATTCCCTCCTTTTTCAGTAATTTGCTAAAACAGTGACTTTCTTCGTGATGTCGTCTTTTGATGCCCATCTAAAGTGTCAGCTCCTGCTCCCTGACACTGCACATCTCACTGTATGCTTTACCTTTTCCATTTGGTGCTTATCGCGCCTAGCATTTTACTTAATGATGCTTTAATTGCTGATATCTTGTATTAAAACGTTGGCTCCATTAAGTCAGGGCTTTTTCTTCCTGTTTTGTTTGCTGATATTTCCCTAGTAACCAGAAAAATGCCATGGATATAGCAGGTATTCATAAATATTTGTTAAATTAATCCTATAGTCATATACCTATTAACACCACGCCTTCTTTGATTTGGGGAGCCGCAGACAGGATATTCTACATTTTTGTGTTTCAGAATAGAGTATCTGCTGTTGTGGGATGTACTATTGTAAAGGATAACCTTGACACTTTTACTATCTACCTTCTAGCTGTTACAATTCTTTTTTTGCTTACAAAGACGTATGTTTAGGTTTATAACTCCAAATACCTTTAGATTTATTGATATAGTTTAATTTCTTAAGGCCAAAGTTCTTCCTACTTTCTCTGTTTTTTCCTTCTTCTTGAGACTGAAGGCGTTATTTTTCTAGATTATATATGGAGGGATTATGTATTTGTCAGTTAAAATCTCTCTTTTCCAGTAATTCTGAGGGAATGATGTTTCTGTTATCATTTTGTAGCTATGTCTTATTCTTTTTGCCTTCCAACTATATGAGATTTCTATTTACTTAATCTTGTAGGAAGTTCTCAGAATTTGTACATGTCAATCATGATCCATAAGTGCTAATTTAGAGTTAAAAGCACAAGAAGTCTGCATGGAAATATACACATAATTCCTATGTTTTGTTTAGCTCATACACTGTCTCTTTCCTCAGTGAGTTCAAGTAGATCAAAATATACATGTTCTCATTTTCAGGTTAAAAGTTATATTAATTACAGCAGGGTAATACTCAAGACAAAAAAATTTTGTTCATAGTATTGTGCACCAACATAAAAAGTTCTCCCTCTCTTTTGGTTGCCTGACCAACCCATTTTGAGAACTTCCGTCATGTGTGTGGTTATGAGATGACAAGTGAGGTTAATTTCAACAACAACCTTGCCAATAAAGACTCAAGCGAGCAAGCAGCAAAGGGTTTTCTCCACTCTCTAGCGTCTAGCCTTTTCCATGACATGCCCTAACTCTGACTAGTGGCTTGAGCAGGTGGCACTTAGAAATGGGCATGTGGCATGTTTGTTAACGGCCAGCATATACCAGTACCATGACGTACTGATGCACATACTTCTGAGGAGGCATAGACTGACTAATCAATTTCCTTTCAGAATCCGTTATTAGAAAATACGCCTTCCTGGTATTCACCTATGCCACAAATTCATCCAAGACAGGAAAGTGAGATTAATTAGTGATGTTTATGCAGAAATGAAGTCCAGGGCATGGGGCTTATTTTCATAAAAAATACTCGGTGTTCAATAATGTGAATGCAGCTCAGTTTAAAAGATACTGGGCATCCAGTGAGCCCCAGAGGCTGTAGCCTCAACATATAAATGATCTGTCTCTGCAGTTTTAGGAAGGCTCAATCACCATTATTTTTGGTAACCACTTGTTATAGCTCCTTGTGATTAGAAATGCAGTGATGATCACAGGAGTGAGGTCAGTGTACATTACCTCACTTCTGCCCCCTATCCCAGGCCTCTTCTCAGATAACCCAATGTCCAAACATGATTGTAGCAAGGAATAGAACACTATGTGTTTAGAGGCTTTTCTTCCATTTATAACCTCACAGGTTGTAACACTGGCTAGCACTGAATGGAAAGAGAATGAATCAGAAGCATGTGAATAAATGTGAAGACTTATAATGTGGTCCAAAGAGCACTGCATTTAAAGTTAGAAGACCTGGGATGAAGCTTTTGCCCTAACACTTAACAGCTCTACTGTTAATGACTGCCTACCTACTTTGTAGGATTGCTGTGATGATTAGGTAAACTGTGTAAGCGAGAGTTATTTTGTATAAGCTAAAAAGCACTTAACTCTCAATAATACATGTCATGCCTGTAATCCTAGCACTTTGGGAGGCTGAGGTGGGCAGATAACCTGAGGTCAGGAGTTCAAAACCAGCCTGGCCAAAATGGCGAAACCCTGTCTCTGCTAAAAATACAAAAATTAGCAGGGCATAGTAGTGAGCTCCCGTAATCTCAGCTACTCGGGAGGCTGAGGCAGGAGAATCGCATGAACCCAGGAGGCGGAGGTTGCGATGAGCTTAGATCACACCACTGCACTCAAGCCGGGGTGACAGACAAGATTCTGTCCTAAATAATAATAACAATACATGCTATTATTGTTAATATTATTTATGACTGAGTAAGACTAGATCCTTTAAAAGTTAGAAAGCTTATTTTCAGTACCTGGAAGATCCTTAGGGGTATTCAATAGATACCCTTCTTCTTCACCTCTCAACAGATGTTTCAATTCGTGCCATCACATCTTTCAAAACTGGCAATTTAGCCTTGCCTTGAGCATTTCCACCTACAGGAAACACATTATCTCATAGGAGTCCACGTCACCGTCAGACAATGCTGAAGGATATAAGAGGTTCTTAATATTGAAACCGGTGCTGGCTCCTGGTTTGAATTTCTGAAGCCACTCCAGTCTGGTTCTTGTGCTCACCGTTCCTCCAATTGGTCACCTATGACTTTTATGACAGTAAATCCAACGGACCCTTGCCAAGCTTATTTCTCAGCAGCATTTGACCCAGTTGGCATTCTTGACTTCTTAAAGCCTCCTTCTGTCCTTGATTGATTCTCCCTATGTCACTTTCTCCCGGACGCCTGCCTACATCTCTAGGCATGGCTTCTGCATCTCCTTTGCCAATGTATCCACCTCAGTTGCAAAAAAGATTATAACCTCCAGAAATGCTTTGTCCCACACAAAATATTTACCTAAATGTTAAAGTTTTCTTTAGGCTTACCGTCAGTTTACTCAGAAAAGCATGCCATGTTGTGCATGGGAATAAAAGAAATTGATAAATAGAAAATAATCACTTTTCTTTTGAAAAGACTAACGTTAATTTGGATGAATATTCTTTATTAAAAATGATATTCATTTTTACTAAATATAATACGCAAGCAAAAAAACTGACGATCTCACTTTCTGTGTTTGTTACCAAATTATATCTGCCAAATTCCCAAGTACTTATTTTGACTGGTAATTCAAGAAAAATATTAGTATTAATGATTTAATTCAAGATACATGTATGTAACACTTTCTTTTTCAATTTTCAATTATTACTCACTCTGAATTAATACCAGTTAAAAAGAAAACAAGACCTTTCATAATGAAGGAAAACCAGTGCAGGGTATGCAATCTACTAATACAGGAAAATTGCTTTAATAGGTTGTGTGTCTTGAGGAGAGAGCCTAATGCAAAGTAAGTGGGAGATTTAAAGGTGAAGCAAATTCCCTTGTCCTTTTTATTTAATAAACACCATCACCATTGACCTTTAAAGCTGATAAAGTTATAAGGGAAGACAAGAACAGATGCAACATTCTGCAAAAAAGTGATTCTTTTTGCAAAGATATTTCAAGTTGATTTTATTTCTGTGTGGGTATTTTGTCATATTAAGGTTTTTTTGAATAAAATAAATTGAAATAGTAAGTTAACTAGAAGGGAAAACGAGCCTTTTCTTGCGCTGGTCTTAGAGAGGGTTTGAGATAATGGGAACAATGGCTTCCAGGGACATAAAGAGGTGAAATACATAAGCAAGCATCTGTGTTTGCTAATTCTGTGTCATGTTGAGGTATTATCTCAGGGCTATCCACAGAGGTGTGGGAATTAAGCTGCCTTTTATTTGACCTCCACATTTTTGATTTGTTATATTGTCATTTAGTCTGTGAAAATGTTCAACCTAATCTTTCCAGCCTCTTACAATCAACCAGAGTGGTATTGATCTTCCGTCATTCTCTCATGCACCTTGAAATATCATGTATCAGAATGTGCACACTCTTACAGATGAACTGAAGCCATTGAAAATGTTCTTAATTATAAATAGCTCTTTGTAAATTTTCTACAGCTATAAACATCATATACTGACATATACATATATATTCCCCCTCTTATCCACACCCGCACATTTATATTCATACTTTTATAGTCACATATGCCACAAATTTTGCTTGCAGATGTCTCTCTATGATATCTATTCTGTACTCACCCTCTTAACAATCTCAAGCCATTAACAGATACCTGACTATGAATGAATTGCACACATGGCTTGCAGAGAAACCCTGGAAGGAAACATGCTTCTCTGAGCTGCCTTCAGTTTTTTTTGTTTTCAAATATTTCAGCTAAGAGTAGGAGAGGCCATTCAGCATCTACTAAACACACGCCTTCAGGAAACGGTAAACGTAACACGTGGTCACATTACCTAGTAAGAGGGCACAATTCCTTTTGTGCCTTTTGAGACATCAGAGCAACATCTCTAAGTGCAAAACAGTAAACAGAAATGCAGCTTCAGGACTCTGGGTAACTTTATTCATAATGGATAATTTCCTTGCTAAATTCAGTGTTCTATTCTCTTCAGTCCCGTATTTTATTTTGAAAGTTTTCAAATCTACAAAATATTGATATACAGCACAACATGCATCTATTCGTCACTTAAAAAAAGTAACTCAACATTTAGCTATTATTGTTTTCTTTCTATCTATTCTAAATGTTAATATTTTGCTAATGCTGGTGGACAGCCATTTGGAGGTAAGCTGCAGACACTGTGACATTTCACCTCTAAATACTTTGTCATGCATTTCTTGAGAAAAAAGGCATTTTTCCACATAACCAGAATACTCACAATCAAACACATGTGAGCAGTAAATCTAATTATACTAATATTTATTCCATATGCTGAATCAGGACTTTTTTTTTTTTTTTTTTTAACATTCAGGCTGGACCATGTGTAGATTGTCCCACAGTCTGGGTCTCTTTGATTGTTTCCTCATACCTAATTGCATTTATGTTAACTTTGTGTTTTCAAAAATACCACCTGGGAAACCCTGTGTACTTCTTTTATTGCCTCATAGCAAGTAGCACTTAACTTCAATTTTATGTCACTATTGGTGGTGCTAAATTTGATCACTTGGTTAAAGTGGCACTGTGCAATCTGCTTGTTATAATGGCACCCGTTTCATTTATAGTAAGTGGTGAGTGATATTTTTAAACTCAGTAAATATGTATTATCCCAACATCTTGTAATCAATAATTCTAGCATCAATAGCTATCTTGTAGTTGTTTTTATCAAAAGAAACTTTATGCTGGGCATGGTGGCTTACCCCTGTAATCCTAGCACTTTGGGAGGCCAATGTGGGAGGATTGCTTGAGCCCAGGAGTTGGTGACTGACCTGGGCAAAATAGGGAGACCTTGTCTCTTAAAAAGCAAGCAAACAAACAAACAAACAAAAACCTAGCCAGGCATGGTGGCACATACCTGTAGTTCTAGCTACTTGAGAGGCTGAGGTAGGAGTATCACTTGAACCCAGGAGGTCAAGGTTGCAGTGAGCCGTGATCACAGCCTGGGTGACAGAGTGAGACCCTATTCCCACCACCAAGAAAAGAGAAAGAAAGAAGGAAAGAAAAAGAGAGAAAGACAGAAAGAGAGAGAAAGAAAGCAAAGTTCCATTTACAAAATTAATTCATGTGCTTCCATTTAACAAATACATGCATATAAAGGCAAGATGAAGAAAATGATTAAATATAAGGGTGTTAATAATATTTGAATATAATTAACTCCTTTATAAAATGTTTACTCCAGCATAACCTAAACACTGAGGCCAACAAAGACATTTAGTTGTTCATTGGCATACAGACTAAAATGGGAGTGGGTTCACAGTAAAGCTTTGAGGACTACAGTTACCTTCTTTATGAACTAGAGCTAATTACAGATTAGCATCTGCAAAATCCAAACATAATCATAGGAAAACACTAATAACTTCTGAAATTGCTAAAAAATTACTTGAATTATTTTACTGTGTTTCTCACCCTCTCAAGTGTTGTCTAGACTGTTCATTTATTTGGTTATATATTTGAAGGGAAAATAAAAGCACAGGAGGCACATGGGAAGCAGAGCTGTGAAGTCAAAGCCCTCCCGAAACAGTCCCTTTTTGAATGAGGCATTATTAAAAGAGGCACTCAAAATAACATCTAATGAATTATCTTGGTCAAGTTTGAAAACGCAAGAAAACACAATCCACAAACACTTCTTACGCAGGTCAGGTCAGCATCCTGACAGAAAATTTTGAAATTGTTTTAAGAAAGACATATTAAATTATGAAGAGATTTGCGCCATTTCCTGGTCAGAATACACTGAAATATGAAAACAAGATCGTTCATTAGGGAAAGTGAAAAACTGTGAAGAAGAAAGAAAGAAAGGAAGAGAGAGAAAAAAAAAGAAAAAGAAAGAAAGGAAAGAAAAGAAAGAAAGAAAGGAAAAAGAAAGAAAGAAAGACAGAAAGAAAGAAAGAAAGAAAGAAAGGAAAAGAAAGAAAGAAAGGAAAAGAAAGGAAGGGAGGGGGAGTGAGGGAGGGAGGGAGTTAAAGGTGATGAAATCTACACTGCAAGGGAAAGAGTTTTAGATCAGTAAAACTTTACACCGTTGCAAGTGAACACCTGGAATGTGCTGCTATTAGAGACTCCCAGGTTAAAATAAATTTAAGAAGCTTGACTTAAATTAATAGGTGATCAATTCAATTATGAGCATAAATAGAAGCTAATATTTGAGTAGAATTGTATTGAATAGCAACTACAGTTTTCTCTTATACTTTTTTTTTCTATTTTTTACTTTCAGATATGATCTTTTAAAAAGTTACACCATACAGCAATATAAAAATCCCCATACTTCTATACTTTAGATTATATACATTTTTGGAAACGTATTTTACTTCTGCTTTCAAAAACAACAAGGAAACACCACAGTTATCACTTCTTAAATGTTGATTATTACTATTTTTCTCATTATAAAAATAATACCACTTTGGGAGACTGAGGAGGGCAGATCATGAGGTCAAGAGATCGAGACCACCCTGGCCAACATGGTGAATCCCTGTCTCTACTGAAGATACAAAAATTATCTGGGCGTGGTGGCACGCGCCTGTAGTCCCAACTACTTGGGAGGCTGAGGCAGGAGAATTGCTTGAAACCGAGAGGCGGAGGTTGCAGTGAGTCGAGATTGTTCCACTGCACTCCAGCCTGGAGGCAGAGCAAGACTCCATCTCAAAAAAATAAAATAAAATAAAATAGTATTAACAATAACACACATTTATTTCTAATACTAGTAATTAAGAGGAGTCATGGATCATCAAACAACTGAAAAGTGGCTGCTGTGAACACAACGTCTCTCTCTCATTTTTAAAATTACTAAGTTATATTTGGATTACACCGCACCTGTAGCTGTATGTCCCACCCCATATATTGATGTTTAAAACATGTAAATATGAGTTTGAAATCTACAAGAAGAGCTTCGGGCCGGGCAGAGTGGTTCACGTCTGTAATCTCAGCACTTTGGGAGGCTGAGGTGAGTGGATCACCTGAGCCCAGGACTTGGAGACCAGTCTGGCCAATATGGCAAAACCCCATTTCTATGAAAAATACAAATATTAGCCAGGTGTGATAGCTGGTGCCTGTAATCCCAGCAACTCGGGAGATTGAGGCATGAGGATCACTTGAAGAGAGATCACGGCACTGCATTCCTGCCGGGACAAGAGAGCAAAAAAAAAAAAAAGAGCTTCTTTTTCAAGTAATTTCAACTTTTATTTTATACTCAGGGTGCACATGTGCAGGCTTGCTACATGGGCATACTGCCTGCTGAGGTTTGGGATATGAATGATCCTGCCACCCAAATAGTGAGCAAAGTTGCCATTAGTCTGTTTTTCAAACTTTGTCTTGCTGCCTCCCCTCCTCTATTGTTGCCGTAGTGTCTACTGTAGCCAAATTTCACTCCCACTTACAAGTGAGTACATGTGGCATTTGGATTCATGTTCTGCATTAATTCTCTCAGGAAAATGGCCTCCAGCTGCATCCATGTTGCTGCAAAGAATACAATTTCATTATTTTGTATGGCTGTGTAGTATTCCATGTTGTAGATGTACCACATTTTCTTTTCTAATCCACCACCAATGAGCACTTATGTTAATTACCTGTCTTTGCTATTGTAAATTGTGCTGTGTTGAACATACAAGTGTGTATGTCTCTTTGATAGAAACATTTATTTTCTTTGGGATATATCCCAGTGAAGGGATTGCTGGATCAAATGGTAGCTCTGTTTTGAGTTCTTTGAGAAATCTTTAAGCTGCTTTTGCAGTAGCTGAACGAATTTACCTTCCCACCAACAGTGTTTAAGCATTCCTTTTTCTCTGCAGCTTTGCCCTCATGTATTGTTTATTCAGCCTTTCTTAATAGTCATTCTGATTGGTATGAGATGGTATTTCATTACGGGTTTGATTTGCATTTCTCTGATGACTAGTGATGTGGAGCATTTTTTTCATATGTTTGCTGGCCACTTGTATGTCTTCCTTTGAGAAGTGTCTGTTCATGTCTTTCGCCCCTTTATAAAATGGGACTGTTTGTTGTTTCCTTGTTCAATTGTTTCAGATCTCTATAGGTTCTGGATATTAGGCATTTCTCAGATTCATAGTTTGGAAAAATCTTCTCCTATTCGTAGCTTGCCTGTTTACTCTGCTGATAGTTTCTTCTGCTGTGTATATGAGCTTCTAAGTTTAATTAAGTTTCACTTTCACTTGTCAATTTTTGCTTTTGTTGCAATTGCTTTTGAGGACTTGTCATAAATTATTTCTCAAGGTTAATGTCCAGAATGGTATTTCTTATTAGGTTTTCTTCTAGTTCTGAGGTCTTATATTTAAATATTTAATCCAGTTTAAGTTAATTTTTATTTATGGTGAAACAGTTTCATCCTTCCACATATGGTTAGCTGTCTATCCCAACACCATTTATTGAATAAGGAGTCCTTTCTCTATTGCTTATTTTTGTCAACTTTGTTGAGGATCATAAGGCTATAGGTGTGTGGTGTTATTTCTGGGTTCTCTATTTTGTTACATTGGTCTATGTTTCTGTTTTTATATTAGAACTATGATGTTTTCATTATTGTAATTTTATAATATACTTTGAAGTCAGGTAATGTGATGTCTCCAGATTTGTTCTTTTTTGCTTAGGATGGCATTGATATTTGGGCTCTTTTTGGTTTCATATTAATTAAGAAAATTTTTTTTTAGTTCTCTGAAAAATTACATTGATTAATAGGAGTATTGTTGAATATGTAGATCCTTAGGGCAGTATGGCCACTTTAATGGTATTGATTCTTTCAATCCATGAGCATGGAATGTTTTTCCATTTGTTTGTGTCATCTATGATTTCTATCAGCAGTGTTTTGTAGTTCCGCTTGTACAGATCCTTCACCTCCTTGGTTAGATGTTCTCCTAGGTATTTTTTGTGTTGTTATTGTAAATGGGATTGCATTCTTTATTTGGTTCTCAGGTTGAACATTATGAGTGTATAGAAATGGAACTGATTTTTCTGTATTGATTTTGTAAACTGAAACTTTACTGAGGTTACTTACAGATGTCATATACTGGAGATCTTCACAAACATAATAACATAATGAAACAAAAACTCAACAAAGCAATAAAGTAAGGTCACTTGGTAAGATGAGCTTTAAATATCCTGCCAGGTTTCTCTGTTTAGCCACTCAGATAGAAGGTCCTCTATGTAAAACACTTTTTTGCCTCCTTCTGAAGCTCTTAAATGATCATTTTTAGACCAAAAAATGCAAATCTAGGAGGTGTCATTTTCCCTTCTGAAACGTTTCTGTAGCTGAACCAATGTTACTATTTCTTACCACTCTTCTTTGGCACATTCCTGGAAGGCCCAGGGTAAATTTTCCCTGGATTCAGGAGACCTTTTGGGTATAAGTTGAAAATGTAACCCTGTTTTGAGAGTAGTGGATGGATGGCAGTGGCTGAGACTGAGATGTGGGAGCAGGAAGGGACAATACAGGCCCCAGAGAAGAACTCCCTGTAGGGAGAGCAGAGCATGGGTTTTTTTGAAAAGATCAACAAAATAGATAGAGCGGTACTCAGACTAATAAAAAAGAAAAGAGAGAAGAATAAAATACATGCAATAAAAAATAATAAGGGGATAGCACCATTGATCCTACAGAAATACAAAATACCAAACACTTCTATGCAAATAAACAAGTAAATCTAGAAGAAATGGATGAATTCCTGGACACATACACTCTCCCAAGACTAAACCAGGAAGAAGTTGAATCCCTGAATAGACCAATAGCAAGGTCTGAAGTTGAGGCAGCAATTAATATAGCCTACCAGCAAAAAAAAAGTCCAGGACCAGATGGGTTCACAGCTGAATTTTACCAGAGGCGCAAAGAAGAGCTGGTATAATTCCTTCTGAAACAGTTCCAAACAATACAAAAAGAGGGAATCCTCCCTAACTCATTTTATGAGATCAGCATCATCCTGATACCAAAACCTGGCAGAAACACAACTAAAAAAGAAAATTTCAGGCCAAAATCCATGATTAACACTGATGCAAAAATCCTCAATAAAATATGGGCAAACCTAATCCAACAGCACATCAAAAAGCTTATCCATCATGATCAAGTAGGCTTCATCCCTGGGATGCAAGGTGGGTTCAA
The DNA here is from genome assembly GCA_004027715.1 of Plecturocebus donacophilus. NCBI lineage: Eukaryota > Metazoa > Chordata > Mammalia > Primates > Pitheciidae > Plecturocebus > Plecturocebus donacophilus. The sequence goes on along the minus strand of PVKP010000819.1, from coordinate 52,042 downwards.
TATATGCAAACCTATAAATGTAATCCATCACATAAACAGAACCAAAGACAAAAACCACATGATTATCTCAACAGATGCAGAGAAGGACTTTGACAAAATTCAACAGCACTTTATGCTAAAAACTCTCAATAAACTAGGTATCGATGGAATGTATCTCAAAATAATAAAAGCTATTTATGACAAACCCACAGCCAATATCATACTAAATGGGCAAAAACTGAAGGATTCCCTTTCAAAACTGACAGAAGACAAGGATGCCCTCTCTCATCACTCCTATTCAACATAGGAAGTTCTGGCCAGGGCAATCAGGCAAGAAAAAGAAATAAAGGGTATTCAATTAGGAAGAGGAAGTCAAGTTGTCTCTATTTGCAGATGACATGATTGTATATTTAGAAGACCCCATTATCTCAGCACAAAGTCTCCTTGATAAGCAACTTCAGCAAAGTCCCAGGATACAAAATCTATGTGCAAAAATCACAAGCATTCCTATACATCAACAACAGACAAAAAGAGAGTAAAATCATGTGTGAATTCCCATTCACAACTGCTATAAAGAGAATAAAATACCTAGGAATATAACTAATAAGGAATGTGAAGGACCTCTTCAAGGATAACTAGGAACTACTGCTCAAGGAAATAAAAGGGGACACAAACAGATGGAAAAACATTCCATGCTCATCATTAGGAAGAACCAATATTGTGAAAATGGCCATACTGCCCAAAGTAATTTATACATTCAGTGTATCCCCATCAAGCTACGACTGACTTTCCTCACAGAATTGGAAAAAGACCACCTTACACTTCATAGATAATCCAAAGCAAAAAAAAAAAAAAAAAAGCTGGAGGTATCATACTACCTGACTTTAAACCATACTACAAGGCTACAATAATCAAAACAGCATGGAACTAGTACCAAAACAGAGATATAGACCAATGGAACAGAACAGAGGCCTCAGACATAACACCACACATCTACATCCAACTGATCTTTGACAAACCTGACAAAGACAAGCAACTGAGAAATGATTCCCTATTTAATAAATTGTATTGGAAAACTGGCTAGCCATATGCAGAAAGCTGAAACTGGATCCCTTCCTTACACCTTATACAAAAATTAACTCCAGATGGATTAAAGATTTAAACATAAGACCTGACACCATAAAATCCCTAGAAGAGGCTGGTCAGAGTGGCTCATGCCTGTAATATCAGCACTTTGGGAGGCCGAGGTGGACAGATCACCTGAGGCTGGGAGTTTGAGACCAGCCTGACCGACATGGAGAAATGCTGTCTCTACTAAAAAGACAAAATTAGCTGGGCAAGGCAATGCATGCCTGTAATCCTAGCTACTAAGGAAACTGAGGCAGGAGAATCACTTGAACCCAGGAGGCGGAGGTTGCGGTGAGCTGAGACTGCACCATTGCACCCCAGCCTGGACAATAAGAACAAGACTCCATCTCAAAAAAATGTAGAAGAAAACCTAGGCAATACTATGAGGACATAGCCATGAGCAAAGACTTCATGACTAAACCACCAAAAGGAATGGCAACAAAAGCCAAAATAGACAAATGAGATCTAATTAAACTAGAGAGCTTCTTCACAGCAAAAGACACTATCAATAGAGTGAATCAGCAACCAACAGAATGCGAAAAAATTTTTGCAATCTACCCATCTCACAAAGGGCTAATAGCCAGATTTCACGAAGAACTGAAACAAATTTACAAAAAAAAAACCAACAACTCCATCAAAACGTGGGAGAAAGATATCAACAGACACTTCTCAAAAGAAGACATTTATGCAGCCAACAAACATGAAAAAAAGCTTATCATCACTGGTCATTAGAGAAATCCAAATCAAAATCACATTGAGATATCATCTCACGTCAGTTGGAATGTCAATCATTTAAAAATCAGGAGACAACACATGCTGGAGAGGATGCGGAGAAACAGGAATGCTTTCACACTGTTGGTAGGAGTGTAAATTAGTGAAAGTGTTGTGGAAGACAGTGTGGCGATTCCTCAAGAATCTAGAACTAGAAATACTATTTGACCATAAAAAAGCCATGAGTTCATGTCCTTTGCCGGGACAAAGATGAAGCTAGAAACCATCATTCTCAGCAAACTGACACAAGAACAGAAAACCAAACACCGCATGTTCTCACTTATAAGTGGGTGTTGAACAATAAGAACACATGGACACAGGGAAGGGAACATCACACAATGGGGCCTGTTGAGGGGTGGGAGGCTAGGGGTGAGATAACAGGGGATAGGGGGCTAAGGGAAGGATAGCATTAGGAGAAATACCTAATGTAGATGATGGGGTGATGGACGCAGCAAACCACCACGGCATATATACACCTATGTAACAAACCTACATGTTCTGTACACGTACCCCAGAGCTTAAAATATAAATAAAACTAAAAAATAAATTAAAAATAATTTTTTTTCAAGTATTTTTTTTTACATCCAATTCTGGGGCATGGCCAGGTCCTGTGTAGAGAGCTGGGCTGCTAAGGACACTGCAGTGGACCGAGCCACACACAGCACCAACAAAAGAGCGAGGCAAGAACATCCCTTTCACTGGCTTGACGCTCATTTTCTCCTTCCCACTGGCACTTGAAAAGAGCCCTCATGCCTTTAAACTGAGTATGACTTCATGGGTCTTTTGAGTTTCCAGAAGAGCAGTTTCAGAGGGAAATCCCGGACTGCCTGTTCATAAGGGTCAATTATAAAATGTGGGAAAGCAAACAAAATAAACAAAAAATATGTTTGAACTTCAAGGAGATACGCACAGTGATACACAGTTTATACAATTCTCCCCAGGTATGAGGGACAGCCAGGGAGGTAAACAAACCTAAATGGTTGCTTTCATCCAAGTTTCTATTCTCTCAGGACAGGGGAAACTAAGCAGATAGAACCATCTGACGTTAAAAAATATGCACCCATTCTCTAGCTGGTGTTAATGATTTTTTTCATCTTGACTTTTTAAAAACAGAATTCTAACCACTAAATGTGCAGAAAGTTAGACTGTCTCTTAGTTTTGTTTCCTTAGCAGGCTTAACTAACACCTTACTTCTACATGAGGAAGAATGCCCAGTCTCCCATCTTTTCAGGGCCTAAGAAATCACGGTCACCGTGCTCTTCCTACCCACTTTAGCAAGGTTGTAATTTGACAAAATTTGTACGCTATTCATTCCGAATCTTTACCTGAATGATTCACAGCAAATCTGTCTTAGCCTGGCTACTGATCTGTTTATGTTTTGCTTAAGTATAAAATCACAGTCCTTCAAGTGGCTCATTGTTACCTTTGTTTACTGAAAAATTGTCATGGTAAATGCAACTCTCCCTTTTCAGACAATTAAACAAATATTTTCAGAAGTATAGAATGTACCCAATCTCCTAGGCCTTGGAACTTAGCCAAATTTTAACAATAATTAGTAAAAGATGAATGTGCTCCTAGGCCTTTGCACTTTTTCCTCCTCTACCCCCAATCTATGTGGATAATTCTTTTTTAGGGAAAAAGGAAATAAACCACCTGTGCACTTAATCAGGCTAGACTAGGTTATTTGGTAGCAGTCACTTAAAATAGATGTCACCTTTTTGTGAATGAATGAAAACATGCCCCTTAAATAAATGATAAACAGTAACCAGCAGCCATAGAAGAAGGAAGGTGAGGAGGTTAGGCAAGTATAAAAAATATAAGTAAATAAATGAACCAAAAGGATTTTACAAAGTGCAATGATAAATCTCTCTGGGCTATAGTTGTTGCATTTATTTCAAAGACAGGAGGCACCATTTGGGTGCTCCTCGAACCATTTTATCTTTACCTGTACACAGTTTGACAATTGCATTTTCACTTCAGGGAAAGAGTAAAGGACAGAAAAGAAAAATCAAAACAACAAAAAAAGGGGGCGATAAAAGAAGAGACAGAGCTCACAAACTTGAGTTATTGCTAACGTCATAATAACATCCCTTTCAGCTCATCCTTTCATCAGCATAGGATCCTAGAATGAGGAATGTTGTAGGAATTTTCTATCTATGACTTCCTCACTTTTAAAGATGGAACAGTCAAGCTGAGTTACTGTCTAGATGGGAAGAAAAATGAAATATTACCAAAGCAGAAAATGGTAAATCTGATAAATTATATTGTATCCCTGGCAGCTGTTTCTTACTGTAAACTCTGGGATGGGAGTAGATTGATTTAAAGGATAAAAAACAAAAGGGACTTGAAGGAGAGGAAAATGTTTATTGAGAAAGTGATAGAATCACATATAGGGAGAGAGCTCTTATCACTTGAGAAAACAATGAAATTCAAAATATAATGTTTTTTTTCAAAATAAAGATAATTTTAGAGGGTTAATTTCATTTCTCTTGTCTTTATTAAATACTATATCTCTGAACCAAAACTAGACAAATCAAGACACACAAGAATAGAAAACACAGTAAACTGGAAGTCGGTCCTAATGCCGTCAATAAGAAAGTTATTTCCCAGTAACCATGCCCAAACTCACATTTTTCTATTTCCCATCAAATTCGGAAGCACTTCAAGGCATCATCAAAACCAGAGACACTTGTCTGTTCCTGTTGTTCTTCTGGGCTGTGAGGGGCCACAACTGAGCACCCTCTTCAAGGTCCTTCAGACTATGCTGCCACTTAGTCCCCAAGGCACTGCTACACTTTTAGGATTTCTAATGGCAGACCCCTAATAGTTCCAAGTACCAAAGTCCCTTCCAGTTACTATGGTTGCATAACAAAGCATCGCAAAACTTAGTGACGTAAAGCAACCATTTCCGTCTTCATGGATTGAGCTGTTCAGGTGTTTGCACAAAATACATCCGAGATAGCTTCCTCTGCTCCCTGATGTGTTCTGGGGTCTCAGTGCAAGACTGGAAGTCTGGAACGAGGGTCATCTGAAGGCACAGTCACTTAATGTGTGGCTGTTGATGCTATGTTCTAGGAGCCTTGCTTCCTCTCCCTGTGGGCCTTTTCATCTGACCTCTCTAAGTGAACTTCTTTGGTCATCCCTTCAGCATGGCTGCATATTCCAAGGGCAGACATCCCAAGAAAAAGCCGAGAAGAAGCTGTGTGGCCTTTTCTAATCAAGCCGTGGAAGTCATGTAGTATTATTTCTGTCCAGAAATAAAAATCAGAAGCCTGCCCAGGTCCAAGCAGAAGGGGAGGATGAGAGGAGGCTCCACTTCCTGATGGGAAGTTGGTAAGATTCTGAAAGAGCATGAGGGCGCAGAAATACTGCCATGATGATTTTTTGAAAATATAATCTGCTCTAGTGAGGAAACTACACTACAGAGTAGTTAAGAGATTTACTCAACAGATCCACCGCAGGTAAGGTCTGGGGCAGAGAACAAATCCTTCTCACTCAGACTCCACAATTCTTCTTTCAATTATGCAACTGTAAGGACATACTAACCCCCGCTGAATGGGAGCTCCCTTTGTGATGGTTCCTACTGAGTGTCAACTTGACTGGATTGAAGGATGCCAAGTATTAACCCTGGGTGTGTCTGAGAGGGGGTTGCCAAAGGAGATTAACATTTGAGTTCAGTGGGCTGGAGAAGGCAGACCCACCCTTAATCTGAGTGGGCAACATCTAATCAGTTCCCAGCAAACATAAAGCAGGCAGAAAAACATGAAAAGGCTAGACTGACTTAGCCTCCCAGCCTCCATCTTTCTCTTGTGCTGGATGCTCCCTGCCCTTCAACACAGAACTCCAAGGTCCTCAGCTTTGGGACTTGGAGTGGCTTCCTTGCTCATCAGCTTGCAGACAGCCTATTGTGGGACCTTGTGATTGTGTGAGTTAATATTACTTAATACATTCCCCTTTATATATACATACATATCCTCTCAGTTCTATCCCTCTAGAGAACCCTGACTAATACATCCTGATGGAGAGGTGAAATCTTCAGGGAAATAAAATTTCATAAAGAGACAAAATGAAAGCAAACTGGGCTACTTCACAAAATTGGCATCACATGAGGCTGGCTCATGGAAATTAAATATTATTTGAATGACTTTTTGTAAAGTAGTTAGCCATAAAGAAGCTTCCAACTTCAAAACTCTAGGAGTTTTAAATTTGATCACTATGATAGCTAAGGTTTCCAAAGATGTCAACTGCAGTATTGATTTTAACATGTAAATGTGAAAGGAATACTCAGCATATGTATAATCACAAATCAGGACCTAAAATGTGAGATATATGCCAATATCAAAGGATTGCAAGTGGACGAAACACTTCTGCAAGTATTCTAACTAGTTAATATAGAAAATAAGCCAAAATAAATTTGACCTTTAAAAACCGGTGCAGCGTAATTTCTGATTATTTATATTATACAAATCTAGAAAAGATTCACAAATTTCAATCAAATTGTTATATGTAAGGAGTACATTAGGAGGGCAATCTCTTCATTAAAAATACCATAGCTACAAAAGGGTCAGTGATAGGAAAGAAAACATGCATACTACTAGGGAGGAGGAGTTACAGTTAATAGGACACTTCAGCCTGTCTCCACCCTCTGCCCCCCGCCCCAAGCAGAGATTGAGACAACTTCTTCCTATTCAGTTAGTGTATGTGACAATGTGTTCTTGGGAGTCTGGGATTCAGAGAGTGGTATAAAAGATCTAGCACAGAAAAGCAACAGCATGTGAGTGAGGTTCTGTGCCAGACACTCTATCCCAAAAGAAGCCTCGGAGGACACTAATGGAATAGACCTCACATCTCCTTCCCTAGAGAAGGAAAGAGGAGAAGCTTTTATCTGCTGGCTCCCGTCCTTTATGGGACAATGATGGTCAAATGGGTATTCACACTCCTCCGCTCCTGGGTTGCACATGCCTGAGACCAGAGCAAATTCTCCCTGTTCCCCCATTTCATTGCTTTGGAAGAGCCACAGCAGAGAATGCAGGTATGCAGTGCAGGAGTGAGGCAACGTGCCGCCCACGTATACCTGTGCAAGCCTGGAGTAAATTCTCCTTTCAATTGTTTTATTTTTGGGGGAAAATTTACATAAAAAACATGCACATATCTTGTGTTCATTTAAAAGGATGCTGACCATCTTACACTACAGGCGAAACCATCACCTCATATGACGGTTACCATCACCCTTGAAGGGCTCTACATTCTCTTTTTCTTCTATTCTTCCCAACTGTTTTCTGACTTCTATCACTGAAAAGTGGGGATTCAATTTTATCTGTTCTATAACAATGTAATAAAAAGTATATGTTTCTCTGTACATGTCTTATGTCACTCAACATATCTCGGAACTTCATCCATGTGGTCACTGGGAGCTGTAGAACACTTTAAAAAAATTGTTGGCTAGTCCTTTTCTGGTGGAATAGATCATATTTGCTTATCCAGATCCTCACTGATGGCTGTGTCGTTTCCTGTTTTGGGGTATTGATTTTCAGGTCTTTAAATTTTAATTTTCATTAATTCCAACTTGTCATTTTTTTCTTTTTTGTCCTTTTCATTTTGGTGCTTTTTACACCCTGTAAAACAATTCTCCCACTCCAAAGCTATGAATATATTATGCTTTTTTTCTAGAAGTTTTATTGTTCTAGCTTTTATGTTTGGGTTTATAATTCTTCTTGGATGAACATTGTGCATTAAGTAACATCTAGGTCACAGTTCTTGTTTTTAGTAAAAATATGTATTTGTTCTAACACCATTTGTTGAAAGATAGCCCCATTAAGTTTGGAATGGTGCTATGGCCATAAATTATTTCTACAGGGTCTGTCTGTGGTGTGTTAAATTTATCCATTTTGTATGCTTAGGACATTGCTACACTCTCACGATTATCGTAGCACTGCAGCAAATTTTGGAATCAGATAATAAAAAGATCTTTCAATTTTGTACTTCTTTTAAAAATTCTCTTACCTATTCTAGGTGGTTTACAATTGATGGAAATTTTTAAATTTAAATTACCTTGTCAGTTTTAACAAAAGCCTGATGAAATTGTGAAAATCTTGAATCAAAGACTATTTTGATAATACTGACTCTTCAGATCCATGGAAGCCGTATTTCTCTTTATTATTTAGGTTTTTCTTATTGCCAAGTTTGGGGAAACTCTTTCAATATTTGACTATTAATTATAATGTTGGATGTAGATTTTCCACAGATGTGTTTCATTATTTAAAGAAGTTTCTCTATTTTTCTAGTTTGCTGAGAGGTTTCATTTTAAATGAGTGTTGAATTTTGTCAAGACCTCTTTCCAGTATCAGTTGAAATAATCATAGGGGTTTTCTCTTTATTCTGTCATATGGTAAATTATATCAATTGATTTTTCCTAATGTTAAATCAAGCTTACATTTCTGGGGTCACGTGTATTTCTTTCATGATGCCATGATGCATTAGTGAGTTTGACTTGCTAACATTTATTATAGAATTTTTCACCTCCATCATGAGAGTTTCTGATCTAAACTATTTTTGTTTGGCTGAGTTGTCATTGTCAGACTTTGTTTCAAAGTACAGAAACCTCATAAAATGGGTTGGGACTTTTTTCTGACTGCCCCTAAAATTGATAAAAAGTTTCAATTCTTAAGCTAGAAACTGACATGACTGACATGACTGTACTTCATTAATAATCAATAAACCTACAGCTTTGAAACAGAAAAGAAAAAACATAAAATTAATTTAAAATTGATACAGAATTTAAATTTTTTTTTAAACTTTTTACTTCTTTGGTAGAGAGAAAACAAATTTGGTTAAAGTGGGTGAAAAAAATGTAATCTTCAGTATTCTATTAACCAGATTACTAACAAACTTTGAAAATGTTATTTTTCTGTTAGCATGCATAAAACTTTTGATAATTTATCTCTAATTATTTTTCTTTTAATTCCCTGTTAAACAGGAGAGTAAAGCTTGGTGAGATATGTTTACATCTATTCACCCATTCTTTTTTTTAGGACAGACTCTCACTCTGTCACCCAGGCTGGAGTGCAGTGGCATGATCTCGGCTCACCTCAACCTCTGCCTCCCAGTTCAAGTGATTCTCCTGCCTCAGACCCCAGGTAGCTGAGACTACAGGTGCCCACCACACTGGCTAACTTTTTGTATTTTTAGTAGAGACGGGGTTTCACTGTGTTAGCCAGGATAGTCTCGATCTCCTGACCTTGTTATCTGCCCGCCTCAGCCTCCCAAAGTGCTGCAATTACAGGCATGAGCCACCAGGCCCAGCCAATTCACCCATTCTTTTTCTTGTAAGTCTTTAATCAATGATTATGTTGGAGAAAGGCTATGTTTATAGTTGGAGAAACTGTCAATATAAAGGTCCCAAGACCTTTATTTTATAGCTTTCCAAAACTAGAACAGTAAGTTTAATTTCAGTCTGTAAAATGGAAGCATTACAGCTAGTGTTTAATATTGCTATCAGAGAGATGAGACCCTAATAATTTTAGGGAAATGTTATTTTTTTCTAATGATAAATGACATCTCTCATTTTACTAAGCTAATGTTACTGACTGTCAGTACAATGAGGGATAAGTTAATTTTTTCTAGTTTTAATTCTTGCATTTAATTTATACTGTAAACTGATTTTTCAGAGCCTAGAACCAAGCTCTTCCTAAGTAGGGGCTCCACAAATGTTTACTGACTTAACTGATACACCCTAAAAGAGAAGAAACACAGCTGGAGTTACATTATGGTCTCTAATAATGTAATTATCTTGCCCCTAAGTATGTCGAATCTATATCCATGTTAGTCTGTGCCCTCAAACCAGTTAAGTATAGTTGATACTTGAACAACATTGGTTTGAACTTCACAGGTTCGCTTATATGTGGATTTTCTGCTGCCTCGACCAGCCTTGAGACAGCAAAACTAACCCTTCTTCTTCCTCATTCTCCTCTGCCTACTAAAAGTAAAACAACAAGGATAAAGACATTTATGTGGTTGATCCAGGTCCACTTAATGAACAGTAAATATATATTCTTTTCTTTTAGTTTTTCTGAGACAGGGTCTTTCTGTGTTATCCAGGCTGGAGTGCACTGAAGCAATCCCAGCTCACTGTAAGCCTCAGCCTCCTCTGGGCTCAAGGACCTTCCTGCCTCCGCCTCTGGTGCAGCTAGGACTACAGGCACATGCCGCCACACTCGGCTAATTTTTTCTTTTCTTTTTTGTGGACATGAGGTCTCACTAGGTTGCCCAGGCTGGTATCAAACTTCTGGCATCAAGTGATACTCCCGCCTAGGCTTCCAAAAATGTTAGGATTATAGGCATGAGCCACTGGGCCTGGCCTCTTTTTTAAAGAATCTCCCAGTAACATTTTTCTATCTTACTTTAAGACTACAGCACATATATGTATGTGTATATATATATATATATATATATATATATATATATATACACACACGTATATATATATATATATATATATATATATATATATATCATACAAAATACGTGTTAATTAACTGTTTATGTTATTGGTAAAGCTTCCAGTCAATAGTAGAGTATTAGTAGCTAAATTTTGGGGTGGTCAAAAATTATACATAGATTTTCCATGTGGTGAAGACAATGCCCCACCCCTCATTTTGTTCAAGGGTCAACTGTAATTGCAGTTAAAAAACTAACATCTGCATAGATGTTTAAAGCATCCATAGTAACATCCAAATTTTTATTAAAATACCCACATAAGGCACAATTTAGCAACCCATAGTCCTTAGTTCTAGTTGTAACACTGTCACTAACGAACTAGTAACATCAACTTAAGCTTTAACATCTTTGTTCCTCAATTACTTTAGCTACTAAAAGATAAACCACCTTATTACATTCCCAGGGATTGCTGGACATTTTAAATGAAATAACAGATGTGAAAGCAATTTCTACATTTATAAGTGTATCATGTATTCACACAACATGTGTTAATATTATTGCAAGTTCTTAGATGACTGATGCACAAAAACGTCACTCTCCAGTGCAAATGCTCACTCATATGGATAGCGTCTGTAATGGCATGGGGGCACCGAGTGAGAGAGGGCTAACATCAAATCCAAACCTAAACCTTGGGGATAAAGGACGTTTTTGTGTTTTACTTGAACTAAGCATTCAGTATGTATTTGTATTAGATGTTGCTTTTACATATTATATACACTTGTGTATGCATGTATATGTGTATACACATATGTTTTTATATATACTTATATACATATTTATTTATATTTATTGCACATTACCAGGCAATATGCACAACTTACAATGATTGATTCCTACTTCATAAAATGCTTCAGGAGGCAAATCTTAAATGAGTATTTAAAATCAGCTACTTTCTGAGTCAGAGGAAAAGATGGGACTCTTTTAAGCGGTGCTTGCACAAGATTAAGACATATTCTTCACGTGTTTAGGTGTCGTGACTTACCACTCATCCCTCTCCACTATCCCCCATTTCATTTTTTATGTGCATTTATATTGGAAAAGAAAGAGTTAGCAATTCCAGCAGCTCCATACCACTCTCAGCCCTTTGAGTGTGGAGCACCACTACATTCGGATTGCAGCTTAAAGGTCTTGCTGATCGAGTCACCCCATGTAAGACATCTAGGGTTTAAACAAGTCACATTTGCAAGTAACCTGCACATAGTTCTTGCGGCACCATTCATTTCAACCCTCTCACCTTCCACTCTCCATCTTCATCCCACCCGTGTAGATAGCACGTAGCTTCTTTTGAGCTTAATGAACATTCTTAAACGTTATGAGAAAAGAGCAGAGTCAGGGAAAAGTACCTGCCATAAAAAATGTGCAAGTGAAGTAGTATTGTCACTGCGTCTGTTCCAGTGCAGATCACAGCTCGATGGCCTCAGTGTGAGTCCTTCTGCGCCCAGCAAAAATGAAAACAGCATTGTAATAAATTAGCTGGAACTGCACTTCCCTAGGTGTGCCATGACAGCATGATAAATAATCCCAGGCACTACAACTTGGCTTTCCCTCTGCCAAGGTTTTCTGCCATAATATTTTCAGGCCTTAAGTCATGGTCATCAACACTTGATTAATACAGGGAGGGATGGTTAAGATAGCACTAGGGATATCTTTTCTTGAACAGTATAACGTGGCAATGGTATGATATTTTATCTGGGCTAAGCATTTATTGATCATTACAAGGATGACCATTTTGATATATAATTAGTAACTATAACATCCTAATCACTCCCATAAAGTAAATACTTTGAGTAACCCTAGAGGCACATCATAGGTTTGTTTGTTTTTGGTGATTGAGACATATTTCCTTGTCTTCACATTTTCTCATTTTCTCCCAGGAGTACTTAAAACTCAAATCTCATAGCACTATTTTTGTGTGTCGAGTTTATTCCTCAGTACGTTCTCCATTATACATATATATGTAGATATATATATACACACATACACCTGAATATATATAAATTATGTATATAATACAATTGTATTTTATAAATATTTATACCACATTCATTTAACCTCAATCCATCAAATAAATGCAGTTATATTTGTATAAGTTCCACAGGGAAAGAATAACTTAGCATATAACTTTTCTATTTAAACTACTATTGTCAGAAATAAATCTGTATTTACTCTCTATATCCTGGTCATCTTTATTCTCTGATGAAAAAAAAGATAACCATAAACATTCATTTTCCATTAATTATTGCACCAGAGAAAAATGAATGTTCAAATAAATAACAATAAAACTGATTTTTACTGAACAGCAAAGCTGGATAAAGGAAGAAAATATCATTTGTTTGTATTTTTGGAGGGATAGCTTGCATAATTAACTTAACTCTAAGATACTGAACATAATGTAGTCACTCTACATACATTTATTTATTGGAGCACTTCTCATCCCTTGTTTAGGCCGCAGGCTTCCCTCTACCTGGGCTGAGTGTGTTTGTTGCGTGTGCACAGCTGTGCTGTTTCTGCATATGCATTTAAAGAGAGCAGTAACAATAACCACTAGGTATTCGGCACCTACTATGCACTGGGTACTATTTTAAGAGTTTTATATTTTTATCTTACCTAGTTTGCAAAATGACTATATTGGGTAGTTATGTTCTATCCCCTTTTTAACGATGACAAACTGAGAGCAAGTATTTGAGTTAGCTGAAATCATCTAATGAGAAAATGGCAGGATGAGATTCAAAACCAGTGTCTGTCTCAGGAGCCTGAGCTCCCAAACAATGAGCTATACTTCAAAATAAAGGGATCTGGCATCAGATGCAGAGAAAAAAAGGGTAACAACCACAAATGGCCTTTCCCCTAAAATACAATTTTTTTCATGAAATCCTTGAAAAATTCTCATCTAGGAAATTACTCTGATTAAATGCATTATACTTCCATCATTCCTTTACTATACTTGTTCTGTTTCAACAAAAAGTCAAATTCAAATTTGACAGATCTGGATGATCATAAAATTGCTGCAGTACAGCCAAGCATCATCAACATGGAAACACACTATTACTGAATATTGAAGATTTATCCTGTATTAAAAATGACCAGTAAAGAGAGCATCTTTCTTTTGTCTGACTCAAAGCAGTACTTGCAGTAAAAATGTTTGACTGGATAGGATCCATGTCTTACTTATCTTTGTAGTTCCAGGGTCAACTTCTGCATGTGATACATAACAAGCACTCATTAAATATTTGTTACTCCAGACATACCTACCTTACTGACCTCAAGATATTCATCAAACATTTTATTTCACAGTTTTGGTAAGTGGAGTGTTCACATGGATTCAAGTCTTAGCTACAATGCCTTTGGGTTACAAATGACAAAACAAAACAAAAAAACACCTTTGTGGCCGGGCACAGTGGCATATGCCTGTAATCCTAGGGACTCTGAGATGCCAAGGCAGGCAGACGACTTGAGTCCAGGAACTTGAGAACATCCTGGGCAACACAGCCAAACCCATCACTATAAAAAGTACAAAATGAGCTGGGCGTTGTGGTGCATGCCAGCAGTTCCAGCTACCTGGGAGGGTAAGGTGGGAGGACCTGCTGGAGCCCAGGAGGCTGAGGTTGCAGTGAGCCATGACTGCCCCAGTGCACTCCAGCCTGGGTCACAGAGTCAGACCCTGTCCAACAAACAAACAAACAAACAAACAAACAAAAGGCAAGCCAAAAATCCCACCTTTGTCTCGTGTAAACATAAATTTATAAATTTATTAGAAGGATACAAGGAACTCAAGATCAAAAATGTAAAACAGAACTTTACAGGGTACCAGTAACAAACTGGAGTGTTCCCAGTGATTCCCTTTCTCACTCGTTCTTTCAATGTTTATTCTCTCTTAGCATCTCTTCATTCTTCCCTTACTTCCTTACCTAGATTTTCCTGCTACGTCATACACATGACAGAAGACAGTCACTCCAGCCCAGTTCCTACGTGAGCTTGTAGCAACAGGGCCACCAACTAACTGACTCAGTCTCTCCACGTACTGAGTCTAAATTCTCGGAAGCAAGAATTCAATCAGTCTAGTTTGAGTTAGGGACCTATCTCTGGCTACCTGGCTCACTCAAAAGAAGCCATGAAAACACACTCTGTGAAAGGTGAGGGCTAGCAGCTACTCCAAAAAGAGAGGTGTGGGTGCTAAGTCTGTAATTAGAGAGAAAATGGTCAGCCTCTTTAATGCATTTGTATTCCTCTCAGCAAAATGGTACGTGTTTGAGATTTTGCCATTTTGCAGGGAAATACAGTCATAGCCTTGTGTGCAATTTTTTTCGAAAATACATAAAAAGATAACTACGTGATACTAACCTATCAGAAGATTCAGAGAAAAATCAAGTAAATATTTATTTGAAAACCAAATATTCCAAACTGAATCAAGTAAAAGTATGTTGTTTCCATTTTGGTCAGTTGATCCACGTGAAACAGAATAAATAAAAAATACCGAAATATTTTTGTCATTGGATCTCTACTTCAGCTGTCATTATTCAAGACAAATCAAGTCAATACATTCACAACAAGAAAAAAAGTACACAAATTGAAACAGTCTCATTCATCTGTATTTTAAATAAAACTAGAGAGGTGGCGTTATAAATATCTACATATTAGTTTGCCATTCTATTTTCTTTGTAAGAAACGTCTTTATTCTAAAATCATTTACATCTTTTTTTAAGATGGAGTTTCGCTCTTGTTGCCCAGGCTGGAGTGTAATGGCGCGATCTTGGCTCACCACAACCTCCACCTCCCGGGTTCAAGCGATTCTCCTGCGTCACCCTCCCCAGTAGCTGGGATTACAGGCATGTACCACCATGCCCGGCTAATTTTGTATTTTTAGTGGAAATGGGGTTTCTCTATGTTGGTCAGGCTGGTCTTGAACTCCTGACCTCAGGTGATCCGCCCGCCTCAGCCTCCCAAAGGGCTGGGATTACAGGCGTGAGCTACCGTGCCTAGTTTACATTTTTGCATTATTAATAAAATGGATATGGTGTCAGATTTCTTTTCCTTTTAACATTACTATTTGGCAAGTTGAAAGGCTGAGGTATTGAACATGCACTGCAAATATTATTTTTGTTTACTTGTTAGTGAAGGGAAAAATAAAACAACTCATTTGTAGTAAAAGCACAGGTATAATAAGAAACTCGACACGTTAAAAACAGCAAATAGGAAAGAGGCAACAGCAGAGAAAAAAGGTCAAGAAGGGAAAGCAAAACTTGAAAATAGACAACTGAGTATACTTCATGGCTCTGAGTTTTGTAAAAGCCGAGTCAGGAGAAACTCAACCCTTTTCTCATTCTCAGTGTCCTATACAGTGGGTGCTCAATAACAGCTTCCAAAGACGCCCATCCCTTAACTCTGTTACCCGTGAACATGTCAGCTTGCACGGCCAAAGGGACTTCGCAGTTATGATTCCAGCTGAGGATCTTGAGATGCGGATTGTCTAGGGGTGACTGCTCTAATCAGGTGAATTTCTGAAATTGCGGGGGACATCCCTCAACTGCACAGAGGCTGAGTGACGGCAGCCTCAGGATCCACTTGTCGCTGGTTCTGCAATGTAAGAGGCTACACACAAGGACCAGAAAGAAGGCCAAGAAGTCGGAAAAGGAATGGAAATGGATTCTCCCCTGGAGTCTGCAGAAAGAACGAAACCTTGCTGACACCTTCATTTCAGGACTTCTGATTTCTAGACTGGAAGATAACAGATGTGTGTTGTTTTAATCTGCTAAATTGGCAGTAATTAATTGCAATAGGAAATAGCAATAGGCATATTATAGCAATAGGCAGCAGCAATAGGAAAATAGCACAGATACGAAGATGCAAGACTGTTTATGGGCAAAAAAAAAAAAAAGAAATTTTCTTGCTCCTGAGCTTAGAAAGATAACTTTACTCCTAGAAGCTTTATAAAAGGTTAATTAAGCAGGCTAATAAACAAGGATCCCAATTGCAATTTTTCAAAACAAGACCAGAAACAAAAAAAGAAGCCAAAGAAAATGGCAGAGGCATTCTTCATATGGCTGCCCTGTTTTTATTCATTGATTTTATTATGTTTAAAATTCTGTCTTATTATTTTATTTATTTACTTATTTTGAGATGGGGTCTCGCTCTTTCACCCAGGTTGGAGTGCAGTCGCTCAATCTCAGCTCACTACAACCTCCACCTGCCAGATTCAAGCAATTCTCCTGCCTCAGCCTTCTGAATAGCTGGGACTACATGCGAGCACCCCCATGCCTGGCTAATATTTTGTATTTTTAGTAGAGATAGGGTTTCACCATGTTGGCCAGGCTGGTCTCAAATGCCTGACCTTGTGATCCGCCTTCCCCTGATTCAAGAAGTGCTGGGATTACAGGCATGAGCCACTGTGCCCAGCCTATTGTCTTATTTTTAATAATAATTTTATAGTGAAAAATGACCACAGTAGGAAGTCAGAGGGATGTGGCTGATAGATGTAACCTGGAGAACTTCAAGGAGCAAACAGTTAACATAGCCCCAACTCAAAAAATCCTTAGATATTAAAATGACATTTACGTCTTACAACAAACATAACTGAAAAATAATGAAAGCATTCTCCTGTCCTTTAGGATCATGATTTTGGTACCTGAACACTGGCTTTTTTGACTTGAATTCTCTGGAACAAACACACTTAGAAAATGGCCTCAAAACAAAATGTACCCCTGATTTATAGTAATCAGTGTACTATGAAGTATACATTGTGACGTTAAAATACTGTAATTATTTCAAATACTTAATTCATGTCTTATTCCAAGTGACCGTATTGACAGAACTACAAACTTTCCTTTATTTTACACTTTCAGGTACAGGCATTTCTCACTTGGCAGAGCGGAGTCATGTTGTAAAAATGACTGTGCAAGGCAAAGCCATGTAATGTGATCATATTAATCAACAGGGAAAAAATACAATTGTCACGTGACCTTTAAACATTTTGCCAACACTTTAGAAACTCTGTCAGTTATAAATGTATAGAGGAATGAAACATAGTAAAGCTAATATTTATTTAGTACACTGTCATTTCAAACATTAGATACATTAAAAATCACTGCTTTAGGCTTGGTGCAGCCAAGGAGGGGGGCGGTGAGGAGATGGGAAGGGAAGGGAGGAAAGAAGGATGGAGGGTGGGAGGGAAGAAAGGAAGGAAGGAGAAAGAATAAAGAAAAGAAAACAGAAAGAAAGACAGAAATATAGAAGGAGAGAGAAAGAAAGAAAGTGAAAAAAGGAAGGGAGGAAGAAAGAAAGAGAGGAAACAAGGAAGAGAAGAAGGGAGGAAGGAAGAAAGGGAAGGAGAGAGGGAGGAAGGAAGGAAGGAAGAGGGTGAAAGAAGAAAGAAAGGGAAGGAAGGGAGAGAGGGAGGGAGGGAGGGAGGGAGGGAAAATGAGCTGGGCACTGTGGCGCATCCTTGTAATCCCAGCTCCCTTGCATCCTGGAGTTTGATGCAGCACTGAACTATGATCCTGCCACTGCAGTGTAGCCTGGGTGATGAAGCGAGACCTTTCCTCCAAGAAAAATAAGAAAATTACTGCTTTACTTCTTTGTAAAATGCTCATCCAGAATCATTTGAACAATGTTTACCTTTAATAGCATAAATTACAGTAAGCACTGAGCATCTTTTCTACGTTTCAGTAGATTGTCACACTCCTTTTGGTTTCTGATGACATAAAATATCTCTGAGGTTTTCTTTTGTGTGAAGTTTTCTGTTAATGTCACTTGATCCAAGACATCTTTATCCTTTTGATTACAACTGCTTTCCTCATTAATATCAGTAAGTTTGCCTTTGCGATGATTCTCTGGTTGTACATCTAGAGTCTAGGCAGCTTATGCAGAGTCTAAAATCTAGGGCAGCAGGGTCAGCATTCCCACATCAGCCATTTTTTCTACAGTTCCATGTAAGTTCAATTCGAATTTCACTCCCAGTGTTAGCATGTTTGTGTCTTTGCTGCATTTCCGTCTTTGATGGCCAGTTCCCGACTTGGAGTATCTAACACAAAACATGAAACACAACTTCACGCTTTGCTATCTGTGTGTAAACTGAGTAACGTCTGTGCAGGACCAACCAGCAAAAGACTCTGAAAGAAGAGGCTTGATGGGTCACAGTACTGATGATTCTCTGTTACTTACGTAGTAATGTGTGAGCTGAAGGGCTAGCAGCAAAGTTTGAAATTTATGCAATTACTTACAGTTAATATACCATGGTACCTGAAATTTGAACATATCATTGGGAATTGGCATTATTCAGCTAAACCAGGAAAACTGAAATCTGTACATATCACAACTGGGAAGAGCAAGAACTGTCTGTACTGTGACCTTATTGCACACAGAGTTTGAATAGTAAAAATTGCCCGTTTTACAGAGAGAGAGAGAGAGAGAGAGAGAGAGAGAGACTTGTTAAAAACAAGCAAAATTTAAATATTTGAAAAACACATTAAAGGAACTGAAAATGTTATTGAATACATTTAATACAGATAATTCCATGCAATATGGGATTAAGAAGTACTAAAAAGTAGGCAGATAACATAAAAAGAAATGTTCTACTTATCTTCAATTTAAGTGACAAAAAGGGATCCTTAAAAGAAATCAATACAGAAGGCCAGAGAGACGGGGACTGGGGAAAACGCCAGCCCACAGATGCACACAGGACATAAAGACAGTTTTATAAAAGCAAAACATGCTAGAATTCTTTTCCCACAAAGCCCTTGCATAATGATAAATGTGACTGCTATGCATGTATATTTGGAAAACCAACTGTGCCTTCTGCTGTAGCTGTTTTTTTTGCACCAATAATTTCTTAAACAATATTCTATTTCTACAGCATAACTCTGTCACCGTAGTGTAGCCAAGCTTTTCTTTGACAAATCAAGTACTAAATAATTCATTGCTGCTCTGAGGGGAAAAATATTCCCAGCATACTGCTACGGAAAGTTTCCCTTCCTCAAAAACAGAAAAGTTTAACACGGATATGCAGACGCATGTCCTCTTTTGTGCAGGTGTCTTTCGGATGGATCCGGACTGGGTACACACCTTGGGAAGGGGCTGGACTCATCGGTCAGCTGACCATTCCTCTTATTAAAATACTTTGCTGTCATTATTATTTACTTGAAGTGAATGGCATTCTATTGGCTTAATTAATTGGGCATAAATGTATTCTTTTACTAAAGAAAAACATAATGATTTTATCGAAATAATAACTGATAATTTATTGGATTTTACACACTTTATATATTTACATATTTTGTGCTTTTCTAATCCCTTTATAAAGAGATGGGAGAAGCCAGGACAGGAGGCAGAGAACAGATGTGCTTGAATAACAAGAAAATAATGTTGAAATAAAATGATCTGATGGTTATTTCCAAGAATTAAAATATATTAGGTGTAGGAATATGTATTAGTAGTATAGTTATCATTTAAATAAATCAGTGATGAGGCTACAAAATAGTTGAGACCATTTATTTTTAATTAAGTTTTTCAAAATCCAAAGAAAATCTGATTTTTTTTCAAAAAGTTTTTAATCAACACATATTTGTATTATATATATTTATGGGGTATAGCCTGATGTTTTGATATGTGTAATTATTATTTTGTGCAATAACTAAATAAAAAATATCAGTTAGCTGGCTACATAAATGCATGTCTTCCTCTCCCACGTACCAGGTACAAAAGAAGTTGAAAAAATAATGCACACAAGCATAAGATATTTATGCTGCATATCTCTAGGGGTCTTGAAGAGCTTGCAGAATTCATACCATTAATTCTTACTATATCCCTGGTGAGACAGGAAGCAAGCAGATATTATTAGAAAATAACATAACTAATGTGCACACGTGGAAGCAGGAAGGCGGGCAGTTTTGAGAGGAGCCCTAGATCAGCTGGTTTTCTGCCTTTGGGGGCAGGAGAATGGCTGCAGGGACACTGCGCTGGCTCCAGAATCTACCAGGCCCTTTCCAGCACTGGGAGTCTGCTTTGCCTCTAGTCCTTTAATAACTAAATTTATCTAAGTAACTCCTTCAACTGAATACAAAGATGAATCTTTAAGCAAGTGCACTTTCCAGCTCATTTTTTCTCACTTCCTAATAGCAGATTGTCCCATAGTTTGAATTCCTTTGTTTATAGCCTATTTTGAAAGTCAAAACTGTTAACTAACTGGTACAAAACTCCAGCCATATTCCCACAGGCGGCTAGAGAAAAATGTAGACCCTCCTCATTTTGTCTCCAGTGTTCCTGCAGATCCATAAAAGCTGTCCTTCTCATGCTGATTCCTTGCAAAGTCAAGTCTTTTAGAAAGTCTAATAAAGAACCAGGTATTTACACCGCTGCCTCCTCACCACAGGCCATGGACGTTTAATCCGGAGCAAACAACATCTGCTTATACAGGAACATGTTATATAAGCATGTTATACTTCAGGCTTCAGCCATCCCTGCCTTCACTTTGGCCTTAAAAACAGTGGCATTAACTATCTCAACAAATGAATCTCTGGGATAATAGTAATCTAAATATTATTTTATACTTAAAACATATTTGCAATGTTCTAAGTACTTTATGGTTGCTAGCACACAGAACACGATATGAGGTGTGTATTTTATTATATACATTTTCAGATTAAAGACAGTAATTTCAGAATGTAACATGTCTTTAACACCAAAGCAGGTGTGGACTGAAACTCAAGCTCATGATTCTTTCACTTCAAATCATATGGTTCTGAACCGCTAAATCTGAATGCTACTAAGAATGGTGCATGCTAAGCAATGTTAAGCTATACATTTTATTATTAACAACTAATTTCAAAAGGCCCCGATGGATAGTTTAAAAATTAAAGAATTAAGCTGGAATAATATGTCAAATTTCTCATAGTTTTTTATTTTCATGAAAAAAATATATTTTAAATTGTAGAAGAATGAACTTGACTTAACAGTTTAAGTAGCTGACTGCATATATTTTGATAATCCTATCATATTTCCAACAAATACATTTTTCTCCCCACCCCACCTGCAACTGCAGATTTCGCAAAGGCTGGGAATAGGCTTCCCTTCATTGTGCTGTGTATCAGGTGACAGAGGACACATAACAAATAAGTGGGAAAACTAGGAATTTGACCTTAGATTCCAGACATTCTGAAGAGGATACAATACATCCCTCTTGCTTTCCTGCCAAGAAAAGTGTACTCGGTTTGTGCAGTAGCACTGTCCAAACAAACACATTCAACCAGGTATTGCTTTGCTCTTTTTTTTAGTGCCTCAGTCGAAGAGTTAGGTAAAATATGAAAACAATATTATGGTTAAGTCAGGAAAAAGTAACCTATTTGACATCAAGGTCTCACTCGCCAGTTAAGTAGTGAATAGAATATAAGCCCAGTGAATTTTGACTGTGCCTTATAATTTATTTAAATATGCTTTCACTATTCTGGAAGCCTTAGGCGATCATTTGCAGAATTATTGTTTTACAAATATACAGGTAATGCTGGGGTCTTAAAAACTCTTCTTTTAGAGCTTTACACCAGTCTAATTTCACATAATAGTAATCTGAATGATCACAGACCTATGGGTTCCAGCTTTGGGTGTACAATATAATAAATCCAACCAAGGACGGGTAAAGTGAGCTGCAAGTGTTTGTCAAAATACTCACAGCCACTATTCAAACCTGTGAGTTTAGCCAAAATGGGAAGATGTTTACCAATTTCCTTTTTACTCACACTTTTATATCCTTCTGAATTTTAATGAAATGTAAGTGTATACATTGCTGGCTCTTTTTTACTTAATTCATCATAATTACATTTGTTTGGTTACAATTTCTAAGAGCTCATTTTGTCTGGAGGAATAGCAAGCCATCTTGTGCCCGCAAACCTAATTTTATATATTCAAATAAACAATTTCATGGTGTCTTTTTTGTAAGACTTTCATGTTGCAGAATTTTCTTCTTTTTTAAGGCTGAATAATATTCCATTGAATGTCTATACAATATTTTTTATCCTTCTATCCACCAATGAATATGTAGCTTGTTTCCGTATTTTGGCTATTGTGAATAGAGCTGCAATAAACATGGAAGTTCTCATCTATCTTTGAGATCTTGACTTCAAATAAAAGAAGAAAATCTTGCAATATCTGGCAGCATGGATGAACCTGGATGTCTTTATGCTCAGTGAAATTAGTCAGTCACAGAGTGACAAATACTGCATGATCCCACTTACATAAGGTTTTTATAAATCTTTTTTAAATTTTTTTATTTCTATAGGTTTGAGGGAACAGGTAGTATTTCATCACATGAGTAAGTTGTTTAGTGATAATTTGTGAGATTTTGGTGCACTCATCTCACCAGCAGTATACACTGAACCCAACTGGTAGTCTTTTATCCCTCGCCCTCCTCCCACCTTCTCCCGTGAGTCCCCAAGGTCCATTGCATCATTCTTGTGCCTTTACATCCTCATAGCTTAGCTCCCAGTTATAAGTAAGAACATATGACATTTGGTTTGCATTTCTGAGTTACTTCACGTAGAATAATAGTCTCTAGTTACATGCAAGTTGCTGCTATGCCATTCATTCATTCCTTTTTAAGGGTGAGTGTATTTCACCAT